>VUYV01000057.1:3054495-3084112 GCA_008711295.1 Anarhynchus alexandrinus | reverse complement strand
TAAGAGGAGGAGGTTCCTGAAAACCTCAACCAAAACGTGTCTGATCGGAGCTTACCAAGGTTTAGACCATGTAGACTCAAGGCACTGTAGGAAGTCTATAAAGACAGCCAAATTCTGGGTATAAACATGTATCATGGTTGAATCAAGCATAGTGTACTTCTGTCTGGATCAAGTGTAGTTCTGTCTCCACGCAGACAGAAGTGCACACACAGAAGTGTAGGTGCAGAAGCTATGAGAGAGGCTGTCCCAGCAGAGACCCTGCTGAAGAACAGAACGTTCCTGGAGCCGAGACAGCCGACTCACGGACTACCTGCAATAATGGAAATATAGTCAATATTCACACAGCCTATGGATGAAATAAACTTAGTCTGAACCTACCCTTCAGTATTGAAATGTAATTTGAGTCTCATAGCTCAGAAAGCGACTTTAAGATCTGTGAACCAAGAAGTCGTGGAGATGCTGAGGATAACCCACCATCAGCATCCGCGTGTTCAAGGGCGAGAGCCTTTCTCAGGCCACTTCTAAGCCAAAAGCCATCATCTCTGTGTCTGTGCCATCTGCCCATCCACAGCCTGATAGCAGACAGTGGCCGATACTGTTGATTGCAGTTCAGTGCTGTGCATGAAATTAGTTTGCTGGCCCAAACTAAGCTGTTTGGGAAAATCCTGCCGCTTGCTCAACGGCCATTTCCATGTGGCCACAGCAATTGCTGCTGGTTGCGTGGCTTTGGTGCAGGGGGGTCTCACTGTGATTCTGGGTGCTGTTAAAAGGAGACAGAGCAAACTCTGCTGCTGCTGTTTGTCATTGAAGGCTGTGCTGGGTCGGTCGCACCTGAAATCCCTGCCGGATTCTCCCTGGGACTTGCACAGTTGAAGGTGTTACAGGACTGTGTGTCTTGACAGGATGAAAAATGTGGAGGCACACCTGGATCTGAGTCTCCACCAGTAATACTTGTCTCTTGCTTCCAGCAGAAGCTGTATACATGGCTGCACGGGCGTATTTCCCTTTCTTGATGAATACATAAAATATATATGTCTATTAATTTGCGCTTAGGAGCCTTCAGGTTTCCATTAATGACTTGTGTCCCTCAAGGACCTTGCAATACCAAGTTTATGTAGAGATGCCAGCGTAATAGCCTAAGGGACAAGCAGCACATCACATGGTTTGTGCCCCCCAGGAATTCACGGTGGGGGTAGTAACAGTCCAAACGTCTTGGCAGGTCCCTGAGGCAGCAGTGGCTCCTCCTGTGCAGCCCTAAGTGCAGCTTCTCCCAGTTCAGTGGTCACGTAAGACACATCAACCTGCAATGAGAGCACCAACCAGCTTTTGCTGTCGTGAGCCATGGGTGTTGAGCTCCCTGGAAAAATGGAATAGTTACTTAGTCACTTGAACATAAATTTTAAGTCCTTACCTTAAATGTCCATGTTAGAAACCCTTCAGAGGAAAAAAAAAACATTTTCCAGGAAAGAAGTGGTTGGAAATTATAATTTCTATTCCGCTTCCTATAGATTCTATGTTGATTTTATTTTCTTATTTCCCTGGCATCACCAGGCTGGGTTACTTATTTGTAGCTAAAAAGGCAGTTACCAACTGAACAGCTTCCGTACAGGTTTGTGGGAAACCCCGTCTCTTTTAATTGTCACTACTGAGGTTGGACAACCTTCTGGAAAACACGCAGTCAGAAGTCAGGCTTGATGCAGAAGCTACTGGATGAGCTTTCGGCACAACTGAATGCAGGAAATTATATGAGATGATGGTGGAAATCTGTCTTCCAACTGGAAGGTGGTTCCAGTGTGGCCCCCGTGTATCTATATGACATGAGCGACAGCAGGACTGTGCGGTGTGGAGCTGCTGGGTCGTCCCGGTCCTGGTCGGAGGGAGGAGGCGAGCCAGATGGAGCTGCTGAGGCTGGCAGCCAGCAACCCGGACTCAGAGTTGCAGTAAGTTGATTTTTCAGTGACCTCAGGAGAAACCCGATTTCTTTTTATTTAGTGTTACAGTTTAGCCCTCAGAGAACCAAAACAGGAACATGTGACTTGTTTGGCTACAAAGCTCGTTAGCGTAGCGTGACTACACTGAATTACTTGTGAAGAATTTTCCGACCAAAAAAAGGCAAATTAATAAAAAGAAACAATAAATCTATGAACATTGTATCTCATTAAAAGATAATTCATGGACAGTGAAGGGGCTGAAGCCGTTGAATAAATTATTATCACTGAAATTATTCAGCCCTGTTTAAATTATGAAAGATGTTACCAGGTTGTTGTCTTAAGTCATCTTGCATACTTTATATCCAGTGATCTTCTGAGCCCTTCTGCACTCTCCTACACCAAGCTAAACTGTCGATTGAATCTTTGTTAACATTTTCAGTCTTTCCACAAAAACATCCTTTTACTGCAGCTCGTGGGAAGGGCCTGTCGCAAAGTAACATGGTGTGAAGGCATCAGCACAGGTTTTGGTGGCCCTGGCTCAGCCGGGCCCTCCAGACCAGCTGGAGGAGCAGGTCTCTGGGTAGGGGGAAGCTGTGTTGGGCAGAGGCTGGGCTTTCCCAGGTGCTGGTTTGGGGCTGAGGAGTGATTCCCTGCAGGGATACAGCAATTATCGGTCTTCCTTCTCATCAGGGTCGAGTGTAGGTGCCATTCCTTCATCTCATCTCCTGGCACAGAGGCACCCCGCAGGCAACATGCGTGTAAAAACACTGTAAATGCAGTTGGGGAGATGTGTTTCTGAGCCACCCTTGGTCATAATGTTCAGTCGTGCCAGGGGATGGCTTGGGATGGGGCTGGTCCATAGGTGTGCATCTCCTTTGGGCTCTGTGCAGGATGGAGACCAGGGACAAATCTTGTTCTCCAAGAAACAAACGTTGCTCAGTCTGTGCAGCCAACTAAAAAGTGAGGTTTCTCTGAGATCCCAGCTAGTCAAAGATGTTTGGGAGGTTTCAGATGTTTCCTTAAAAAAAAAAACCAACACACTGAGTTAGAGAGAAGAAACAAACCTGTTCCCCTGACCACCAAGGGGATCGCAGCTCAGGGGGTTATTTGTTGGTTGAAGTGGTAGCAGGTTTGGATGAGGGTACAGGTGATGCCAATCATGCATCGTTTGCAAGCAAAGCCACTGGGCCGTGCACACGTAATAACCACCACCTGCTGACTTGTTGTGGGGGCTGAAAATCAGCTTTGGTCTGTGGGGTTTGTGGGTGGTGCAAGCCTTCAGCCACTCTTGGGCAGCCCCTGGGCCTTCTGGGGAGCCCAGTTGGGAGTGAGGATCTCATGTGAAGAGGAAGGGCTTTTCCAGCTCCCCTGTAAATGCTGGCTGTGAGCAGCTTGCTTTGGGGGTTGTGAGGCAGAAGAAAAGTTGACCTGCTGCTGTTATGAAATATTTGGAGTGATAATAGATGTTTTTTATTCTTTCTGACTGAATTAGTTAACAGTTGGATGCTGAGAGTAGGAGCAACTCTGCAATGTGAAAGGTACTTTCTTTTTTTTAAATGATGTACTTTCTTGGAGTATAATTACATAGAAATACAAATGTTCTGTAAAACAAAGGCGAGTTGATTCTGTTGATAAATTCTGTTGATCTGGGGGAATTGTGGAAGTAGCTGTGTGCAGACTTGCATGAATCAGCTCTGTGCCAAAGGTGTTTACGTAAGGGGCAGTTCACCCACTTTTTGGATTTTAAGAGTTAAATCACTGAAATACAGAGTAACTTGCTGGTCCCTGTGGTTCTGGCCGGGGCCAGTGGTGAGTTGGAGTAACTTCTTTGTGCTGTAATGTTGAGGCACAGAGATGCATTTAGTTGCGGTGGGGGGGAGAGCTGAGAGTTGAAGATCAAAGCCTTGAAAGTAAGAATTAAAGTTGCTTTGTCTTTTTGTAGTCTGTACAGCTCTGCCTTTTTCCGAGTCCCAGATTATTCTCTGTTGCGTATGTGCTCGGTCTGGCATCGTGCGTTTTCTAGGGAGAATGTGTGTTCATCGTGTCATTGGCTTTGGGGATCGGTGTGGGGTGTTTCTCTCCAGACTACTGTTTTTTTTGCTGCTGCTTTTGCTTTGTGTTACCTCTCGGTGGTGGTTTGGTGTCGCTAAGAAAGCGGATACAGATGTCGCCAAACCATTCCTCCGCTCTTCAGCGGTGCCGTTTAATTTTGCCACGGTTGTTTTAGTGATACCGTAACAAATTCGCAGACAAAGGTGGTGGGAGTGTCACAGAAAAGATGGGTTTAATAACCACTTGTAGAGCAAACAAAAGCAAATCCAGTGACAGCCCTGGCAATTCCCACCTTCGTTATTGCTGACAGACGGCACAAGAATAAAAACAAGCCGGTTTACATGCGCTGACACTAATGTACAACCAATGGTGATGTCCCCAAGGAAATCTCACCAATTAGCATGAAAGCTGCTGTAGTTATCAACTTAGACAAGATTTGGCCATGGAAAGTACAAGGTTTAAAGATGAACCTGTGACTCCTTCTCCCAAATGCTTTCCTATCCAAACACGTGCGGAGATTTTTAAGACAGCTCAAGTGAACTTCTTGGTAGGCTCTTGTGGGCTGGTGAAGCTGTTTCCTCCACGGCTGTCTTGCTTCCGACGCCTGTAGGCTCTGGGAATGAGGTAGCACAGTGTTATGGCGAAAATAAATACATTTTTATATATATACAAAGGTGTGAAATAATGTGATTGCATGACAAAGTTCAACATTGGAACAGTATGTAAAACTGAAGATGGAAACACTGAGGTGGGTGTTACGAGGTGGAGGATAGCAGGGGAAGGGTTTGGGTTCCTTCACTTTGCATAGACTGCTCGACACCCCGGGTTTAATGTGGAACTGGACAGGAAAAAAATGAAAGGGGGGAAACTGCCACACCATCTGTAAAAACTGCCATGGCAATTTATGCCGCATTAAAAACCTCTCCCTGAAGCTGTGCTTTAATAAGATTCCTAGTCAGAAGTCAAGCTCTGCCAAGTAATTCATTCTAAACTCTCATAACGCATTTATTAGTGTGGAAACGGCAGAAGTGAAGTGACCACTTTTGAGGTCCGTATTGAAAATTAGCAAAATCTAATGTCATTCCGAGTTAAAAAAGAAGGAAAACTGGAGCTGTGACATGCAGTGAGTGATATCTTTTGCATTAGCAGGCGGCTAAATGAGCATTGTTTGAAATAATATTTTATTAGGTTTCCTTAAAGTGGATACTCAATGTGATAGATTATTTTTTTTATCTCGGATAAAGGTATTGAAATGAGAAATGTTCCATTATAAAGGAATTTCTTGAAAGACAGGGATACACTTTATCATATTATAGCTCTTGCATCATATTAAATGCTACTTATGTGTTTTATTGAAATCCAAACCTCTTGCTTAGTGTTTCTTTTCCAACAACACAAAAGCTTATGATTCACAACCTCTTACATAATACATATATTAATGAGTTTCTGCATATTTTATTGCTTTGTATTATTCTAAAAGCCATTAATCTATTTTTCTTGATTATCAGTTATGGCAAAAGAATGTTATAATTTTTCTCTGAATCTCATTGCTGCCAACCAAGTTCAGCACTTCCAGAACTAATTTCTTTAGCTACCTGTTGGACTCGCTAAACCTGATTGTTTTCCTCTTCCTTTTTCCTGTTGAAGACTGTATCCGGCCAATGTCCCAGCCTATTTTTATCTGAATCCAGGAGGATAAATTCTGCTTTGGGGTACTTGCATGTTCTTTCATTCAAGTAGATTAGAGTTGTGCGTATGAATCTCGGGTCCTAATTATATTTCTAATAATAGAAATTCCTTGCTATAAATACACGACTCATGGAAATGATTCCTGTATGTTTAGGCTGCAGACGTGACTTGTGCATATTCATTAACCTCCCAGTTCTCCACTTGAGATATGGAAATGTATGAAGATCAGCAGAGGACCTGCTAGGAGGACACAGGGAGAAAGGCTGTTTGCTGCCTCTATTGCGGTGGGGGTTAAAGCCAAACTAACAAATTCTGGGAGCAAGTGGCAGCGGCTTCAAGCTGTTCTTGTGTCCTCTCTGTCATGGACCAGTTTGGGGTGGAGCGGACCCTGTTGTAGCTTCAAACTGGAGAGACTTTTGGATCTAGGGCAACCTCGTGTGGTGCAGTTTTGGCTCTACATAGCGCTTCACANAACTAACAAATTCTGGGAGCAAGTGGCAGCGGCTTCAAGCTGTTCTTGTGTCCTCTCTGTCATGGACCAGTTTGGGGTGGAGCGGACCCTGCTGTAGCTTCAAACTGGAGAGACTTTTGGATCTAGGGCAACCTCTTGTGGTGCAGTTTTGGCTCTACATAGCGCTTCACACTTTATCTTTCCTCGTATTTTCCTTAGTTTGAACTGATTTATTTGATGAAGGAAAATAAATAAATACAGATATGTTTCAACTAATTTTTCTGTTTGTTGTAGGTCATATAAGCTAGATGTGTGAGTTACCTGCCTTCTAGTTCAGTTCTGGACAAACTTCAAATTTCACAGGGATCCGTGTGGTTCTTAGGCACATAAGAGGTGGTTTTGTGCACACCTGACAGACTGCTGTTAGTCCCAAGAACTGGTTTTGCTGAGGATCACCTGTCTGAACAGTGGTTTGTGTGAGAATGGGAAAATACCTATTACACGCAGTATATATTGTGTACTGTATTTTTGACAAGGCCACCTAATAATATTATTTGTATGTGTTTTCTTTTCCACCTCAATGGCTTTAGTTACTAACAAAACAGGACGTTAATGATTAAATCAAAAGACCCTTCATTCTTACACATAAAAATGGGTGGCAAAGACAGTTTCTACTGTGCAGAAGCAAACGTGTGCACTGCAGACCACTTAAATCCCTTTTCAGCCTGTTCTGTGGAACTAAGTGATGCACAGATTTCACGCTGTCCCAGCTCCAAGGGGCCCATGTCACCCGTGGGGAACAACCACACTTTCACTGCAAGCGCAGACCTTAGTGGTGTGGGTTTAATTAACAAATTGCATGAATAGGATGTGGCAGAGTGAACTCTCATTTTACCCTGGCAATTATTGATTTATATTCCCGGAGTGACAGAAAGCATTTTTATTTTTACGTCCAGCAACAAGTTGTTGCCATGGCAACATCAGCGTTGGGTACCATTCGCATCCCACCCCTCATCCCGAAGTGAAACCCAGTAGGTTCTGAAACTCTTTAAAAATGATTACAGTAATAAATTTTTAAAGATAAGTTTTACTTCTTGTCTGCTTTCCTGGGGGGAATAATTCCTATTCCAGGAAGGTAATTCATGAATCTACTGTACCTTTTGCCAGCCGTTGTCTGTATTGGGCAAAGTCCAACATTCCCTACAAAGGAGCTGGAAAAGCTTCATTTTTGCTCTCTTTGACCCATTGCATACTCAGTGCCTCCCGCTTTCTTTTGGAGGGCGGGGAGAAGAAAAACTCCACCAAAACTAAACTCGCCCTCAACACTTCCTTCAATTGCACACTTGGTACATTTTTTTTTAAAATCTGCAGCCTGTTTCTACTACGTGTGAAGCCAGTAGTAGAGTTTGCAAAGTCAAGCTCCCGTCTTTGCAGGGTGCCTGGATGAGGCACGTGCAACATCTCTTCTGTTTGCTCAGTGCAACTTTGATCCTTTCCAGCCTCGCTAGATGATTGTCCTTGTTTCATGGGGAATCTCCCCAAAGCCAGAGATGAGGTGAGTAGGCTTATTCCTAAGGCTCCAGTAATTTTCTTAACCTCTTGTAGTCGCTCCTGTCTTTAACGGTGAATTTCCAGGTCGTGCTCTGTCTGGCAACAACCGTGATTTATGCTGTGACTGAGAGCAGGTTGCTTCTTATGAATATATGGCTGCTGCTGCAGAGTACCCATACCCCAGCTCTGAGGCTTGCTCCACTGAGTGCTGACCTGCTGCCATCTCCGTTCCTAGGAGAACGTATGTTTGGATTTAAAAGATCATGCTTATATTCTTCTGACTATGCTAAAAATATTTGTTTTCTTGGACAAAGGGAGGGATAGCTAAATGGCTATGGTGATGAGCAAGCACCTACGGTAGCAACTGTAGATCCAATAATGTGAACTCTTCCAATCAGCACTGGGGTGCATGTGGTTCCCCCTCTAGATCCTCACAACCAGGGTTTGCTAACAGAGATGTTTGCTGCCTAAAAGGAGGAGTGTCATGTTCCCAGCAACTATTTTGTGCTGCTGTTTCTGCCAGCTGCTGGGTGCCCAGGCAGGCTGTGGAGTCCCTGACCTTGGACATACCCAAAACCCAGCCCTGAGCAACCTGCTCCGGGGGGCCCAGCCCTGAGCAGAGAGGTGGTAAGGCACTGGAACAGGTTGCCCAGAGAAGTTGTGGATGCCCCATCCCTGGAGGTGTTCAAGGCCAGGCTGGAGGTGGCCTTGGGCAACCTGGTCTGGTGGGAGGTGTCCCTGCCCATGGCAGGGGAGTTGGAACTCGATGATCTTCAAGGTCCCTTCCAACCCAAACCATTCTATGATTCTACCTCTGCCGACCTCAGCAATGAGAGGAAATAGACCCAAACCATGCCTTAGTGCAGGTGCCAGCACTCCAGCTCCGTCTGTGGGTTGGCTTGGGGTAAATATAGCTTATGCAGCCGGAGCAGCCTCCTGCCATCCTGGGGTGTCCCATAAAGGCTGCTCTGCTCCCTGCCTGCCTTGCTGGGGTGGGACAAACACGCATTGTGACTTCTTCTTCATCAGTGCCTCAAAACCAGCAAGAAAATACGCGCGCTGCTGCACCCACTTCTAGCATTGACTGGCTGGAATTTATTACCGTTAGTGGATCAGCAGGTAGTGAATGATCTTTTCTTCTTTTTTTTTTTTATTATTTTCCCCATCTTGCAAGGTTTAAACGTAATTAAAAGGAGATTGACTGAAAATCAAGTTTGGTTTATCTGTGGGTGACCCAGCAAACCACATCTTTTTAATTTCATGCATCAATGAGATGATACGTCATGCTTTGTACAGTGCGACAGCTTGCTACATTGCATAACTCAACATGCTGATGCAACCAGGCATGCAAAATTAACCTGGTCGTCAAACCCAGGAAATTCAAGACAACAAGCGGCTTCATCTGCCGCTTGCATTGTTCAACAAGCCTCGTTGTTCCCTGTCTTCCCTCTTGTTCCTCTTCTCTACAAATGGCAAGAATGGAGTGTTTTGAAAGATATGGTTGGGGAACAGTTAGAAAATGTGAATCGTTCCAGACGGGATTGGGGTTGAACTGACACAGTATCTGTCAGGGGCTGCCCAAAAGGGTGGGCATCTCTTTGGCTTTTGGGTTAGCTTGGGAAGGAGAGTGGCTTAAGGTGCTTCTTGCAGGGGCTGCGCTTATCTTTCTGTTTTAGCAGCAGTAAGAGGCTATAGTTCCAACATCTCCTTGCATCCCATTTACCAGCTCTTTGGACTATTCTAGTGCTGCAGAGAGGCTGTGAGTCCAACAAACCTCGTATGAATTTGCCTTTCTCCATTTCCACATTGCGCAGCTGCGTAAGCACCAGCTGCCATCTGGCCTTTGTGGCTAAATTCTTTTTGGAGTGACATGGAGAGGGACGTTGCTGCAGCTCTTCTGCTCCTCTGCAGTCCTGTAGGGTACTTGGCTCATCTCATCTGCTTCCATCGCAGGGAAGGGAAGAGGGACGTTGCTCAGCAGATGCAGGGCTGCTCTCTGGGACCCTCTGCAACCACCCCTGAAAGCCTCCAGCAGCCTGTGCTGGGTCTTGCTGTGCCCCAAGTGGAGCATAATTATGACCTGCAGGGAGAATAAAAGACTGACGCTGGGCATGAATATCTTCAGAGTCGGAGGCTGTGGCATGCCACACGTAAGCTTGAGCATCCAGTGCTTTGCTCGGGGCAAAATCTTTGCTTAATATCTGACATCTGTCAGTGGCTCCTTGCATGTTCCTGGGTGAAGTAAAATAGAAATTCTGCAGGAGTTTCTGGCATGGTTGCGGCAATGGGAAGCCCTGAGAAACTGCTCTTGATGACCACACTTGAAAGTATGGAAAACAGGGAGGATTTTCTGTGCAGTCTTACCTGTCTGCTTGTGGTCATTACCCATAGCAGCTGAGAGCAGCTCAGGGAATCCCCTGGCTGCAGTAACCAGTGGCGTGTGCTCACCTGAACAGCGAAAAGCAAACCAAAATGGTGCTCAGTGGCCTAAATAAGGATCCAACTCAGTATTGGGATTATTGCAGTGATTAGGATAGAGTTTTTTGGTAATGGTGACAGTGCTGTAGTTGTTTACCTGCAAATTAAAGCAACCAAAATATAGGCTCGGATATCTCTGGGTGACAAGAGTGATATCCAGATGCTGCTCTTCTGGCTGGAAGAAGTCCCTTTGGAGCAGGAGCTGCTGTCTGTTTGCGTAGCGCCCGGTGTGATGGAGTTCAGCTCCTTCGCCTGTCCCTCTGATTTTTTGTGTATATTAAGAGGGGAAAATGAACTGCCTGAAATCTGTTTCTCACCTTAATCCCGGTATCAGCAAATAGGCTCCACTAAAATAAGGGGAATTAGTATGTCTCGGAGAGGTAGAAGAGGGCCATGACAGTGTGGAGTCCATAGATATTGTTCTTGCTTGAGTTGCTTTGCGTTTTCTCAAAGTGTACAGTGCCCTCTGGCACAATATACATCCACACTGCATCGCTAAGTGCTGAAACTTCACATCTTAATTCTATGTGAGTGGTTTTCTCTCGAGGCGGCGATGCCTCTGTGGAGAAGGAGCCTGATAGCGGCACTGAGAAGGTTACGAATTATGCAGAAAAATGTTGATGGCGTATTAAAAAATTTCTTCACTAATGTCTTTATTTTTGTTTTTTGTCTTGTACAATCATATTTGAAGTACATCCACTTTGAGGTTCAGTGAGGAGAAGCCTGTTTATTTGAAGCTGATGGAGAGACTTGAATGGAGGATAACTGGGATATAGGGCTCTGGGATAAATTACTCCACTTGTATTTCCTTTTTCTTTTAATCTGGAATGCACATAAGCCACACAGCAATATTATCATCACTTTGCACTTTCCTTAGGAAGTATCTTAATATTCTATAATCCTCTTTGCTACAGAATGGGGACTGAACTAAGATGGAATTATATTTTAATATTTTAATGTAATTCCTCGTGAAACAAAAGGGGACCGTATTCAGAAGCTGGCTAGATATATGGCAAATGGGAACTAGACAAGCTGTGTAACATCCTGACCAGTTTCTATGGCAACAAAAATGTCAGCTATCCTTTTGGCTGATTCTATTAATCTGTGGTAGAGGCACTGATACTGACACATTCGGAATTTATTTAAACAAGAAGGTGAAAAGATAACCTCAGCACAGCTTATAAACAAGGGGGGAGTTAAGCCACTAACATAATGCTATCTGACATGTATATAACGGTGTAACAGGCAAGTAAGACATTTCCAAGGCAGCCACTCTGAATTTTATCAGAAAAGTGATTAAGCCATTTACCAGGAGGAGTTACCTGCTATTGTTTGTGTTCTTGACAAAATTTCGGACTCGCCTCCAGGGTTGCCATACCCAAAAATGCTGCCCTGTGTTTGCCCCTGTGCTGTAGGACCAGTGGCCGGGTAGTACTAAACCCACCAAGCGGGGCGAGAGCTGGGCACCTGGGGCACCCTAAACCAGTTGCCCAGTTTCTGGGGCGGTCCCCTTCCGTGCTTGCTGGCTTCGGGCCTGGTTTTATTCGTGTAGCCGGAGCAAAGCGGCCGCCTGACAGAGAAAGCTGTAGTACTTGGCCATTAAAATGCATGGGCTGGCCACTGAGAAATGGAAAAAGCGGTTGCAAGGAAACAAACTACGTTCTCTATTCCCTCTATGTGGGTCAAATATTTTCCTAGGGATACTCGGAAACGACTGTGCCGTGCTATTTCCCTTTGGTACTTTATCCTTTATTCTCTTGTTATTGAAATAGCTGAATGTTTTCCTACTTTTCAATGTACCATGACAATACAAACTGTACGGTGATGTCGGAGCACAGAATAAGTATGGATGCAGATACTTGTCATTATGATAAAACAACATCTTTTCATCTTTATCTTGGAATTACAGGCTCCTCGGGAAGATGACAGTGTCTTGTTATGGAAAATGAATTTTCGGTAGTAGAAAGATATCTTTTAACTTATTCTTGAATTCTTCCTGTTTGCCAGAGGCATGTAGAAAAATTAGCTTCTTTCCCAATTCTTTTGCTGGTTTTATTAAAATTCATAGTACAAAAAGTGCCATATAAAAGTGCTTGGTGTGTGACTGAGAAAAAGAAGAGCTGGAAAATGCAGAGCCGAAGTTATTATAAGATTATTAGCTGGCTGCTGTCTGGATTTTTTTTTCCTTAGTTATTTAAAAAAAAAAAAGTAAGCCGTCAATATCTTTGTCCATTTCTTTTTAGGCTTGTAATGTACTGAAAGGAATTTAATACAATATGTATTTATGTATTTCTGATTTAAAAAAAAAAAAAAAGCCGAATTCCCAAATAGAAAAATTGTCGGAATTGTAACCACAATATAGCTCCTGGAAACGGAGTTCATGTGAACTTTTGAACTTCTTCAAATTCAGAAAAGCTTTGTGATAGGGACAAGAATTCTCAAATTTATTCTGTGCTTCTGTTAAACAGAATCACGTCCCTACAACCTGTAGGTCTGCCTCTTGCACCCCTGTGACCGCTGGCTTTGTTAACTGGGTGCTGTTGCAAAATTGCACAAATGTATTATGTGTTGAGCTTTTATGAAGTTAAAAAGATAAGTAGTGGAAAATATATCTGGTACACAGCAAAGCTGTTTTCTCCTAGTTTCTAGTCCAAGAACAACAGTTACGTTAAAGTCAAGTTTCTTGTCAACCCGTGTGTTTAATATCATCAATGTATGAAGTTCTGCCTCTTACTCCCATGGGATTTTGCCAGTGTTTTAGACAGCTTTTCTTTGCATCTTTGTAATGTCCCAGTAGAGAAACATAGGTAATGTCACTTGATATTGCAGAAAATGAAGATGTGACTAAGTCTGAACCTGAGAGCTTGAAACAGCGTTGCTCTGCTGCTGTCTAGGGGAAGTGAGGATGGAGCTGCTTAGGGAAAAACTCCACTCCCTCCTAAATCCAGATGCAGTTTGACCCGATCAGCAGCTTTTTCTGAAGGTCATAGAATCGTCTAGGTCAGAAGGGGCTTTTAAGATCGAGTCCAACCATTAACCTAACACTGCCAAAACCACTACTAAACCGTGTCCCTCAACACCATGTCTATCCATCTTTTAAATACCTCCAGGGATGGCGATTCCACCACTTCCCTGGGCAGCCTGTTCCAATGTTGGATAACCCTTTTTGTGAAGAAATTTTTCCTAATATCCAATCTAAACCTCCCCTGGTGCAACTTGAGGCTATTTCCTCTTGTCCTATTGCCTGTTACTTAGGAGAAGAGACCGATCCCCACCTCTCTACAACCTCCTTTCAAGTAGTTGTAGAGAGTGATGATCTTGATTGTTTTGCTTTTTCTTTCCTTTCTACAGGAAACTATAACAAACTATAGTTGTGAAGGTTTCCCTAGTCCTGTTAGCAGCAAAAGTGTCTTGGGTTTCTTCCTCTCTTGGCATGCTTTCAAGTCTGCTGGAGATGCCTCTTTTTGTACATCCTCACTGAAGAACCACGTGAACTCAGAGGTCCCACAGACTGGGCAGCATCGCTGATCTAGATCACAGGGAAGAATGTCATGTTTATCCTGAAAATTAGAGAACAACAAAACTTTAAACCGCTTCAATGGATAAACTATAGGAAGCCTGTTCTTTATCCTGGATTAATTGTTACAACGAAACCAGACCTTCTTCTCCAAAGAAGGTGAAATCTCCTATGAGGGGAGACAGGGAGGGGAGTGGAATTTCTCCTAATTGTTTTATTCTTAAGCAGGGCTGACATACAGTCTGCAACAAACATTAACAACTCATAATTCAGATGGAAAGTCATGCCAGAGATGATTGTGAGAAGAACGCAGTCTTTCCTTCTGAAGCCATTGACTTGGAAAACTTGTGCACACAAAAAGGCTGACCTTTTGAGGAGTCACAGGCATTAACTTTTGATTAAGTACTGTATTTAATTTCACTGAGCATCTAACCTGAGGGCAGGCTCTAGCTTAGCATACTTTGAAGTCAAATGTCTGGCTGGTCCTATCATGATCAAAACACATTTTTGAGCCTTAGGTATCAGCAAGGGCAATACCTCTGGTGCAAAAGCAGATACATCTTGATTTGTTTTAAGTCCTTCCTGGATGATTTTGAAGGCGTTATTTGGGATACCTCCTGTAGTACTTTAAAAATAAGGACTCTCTTTTATTCTTTGGTGTCTTTTGTTCAATAACCCCAGTTCTGGTCTGGCAGAAAAGAGTGTATGTGCTCCGGTTGCCTGAGTTGCCATCCCTGTATGCTGAGGTTGAACTGGCTCTGTGCTGGTGCGCTTGGATTTCCTTTTCTGCTTTGCCTTCTACCCTGCAAAGGCACAGGCACTGATTTTTATTACTATTTTTAAATGCATGTTTGTATACATACACGCATATACATGTATACATAGTAAAAATGTTATATATAATACGTACATTATGTCTATATAATGTCATATATTATGTTATAATGGCATATTTCAAGTATGAAGCATTGCGTTTAAAATCCAGGCATTCCTCATCAATAACGTGGCCTGCCAGATGCCTGTCTAGTGAGCCAGATGTTGCTAGAGGAGCTCTTCAATAAAGCCTGCCAAAGGACTAGAAATCACGTTGCTGGCTCTTGGCAGATCTTCCTGTGCGTTGGAAGTAGGGCATCCTGTATGCGCGTGCCTCCTCAGAGCAAAAGGACCGGTCTTTTCAGGGTCATGTCAGAGTAGGATAGGCCAGAAGTGGAAGGTGGTCTGAGCCGGTGTGGAGTAGCAGAGAGCTGGCCTGATGTTCATTAGCAAGCTTCATAGCTAATTAAGGGCCTTATTTGACACTTCTAAAAATGATGGAAGGACACATGACTTAGTATGTACTTTCACCTCTAAAGGACGCAATCAGAACCACTTAATTGTAAGCTGAAGGGCCTCATTCTGCTAATAACTAATGTTGGTTCTCCATCTGCTTGTGAAACAGGTGGCCAGGTGGTAAAATAGTAAAATCTCAGAGAAAGATGAGACTGGGCAAACTTCGTGTTCTCTCTTCCTTCTATCTCACAGCCTTTTCTTCCCTTCCCCAAATCTACCCAGCCTTAAAAATCAGCATGAAGGAAGTCTTTGCTGTGTGAGGCTGGAGACCTGTACTCTGGGACTCCTCCTGGTTTGCCATTGTCCTGAGCTTGCTGTGACAGTGGTTGCAAGGGTTTGGGTTATTGCAGTTTGAAAAGCTTATGCTTGTTGGTAAGATGTGGTTGCCATCGTGTAGGCCCTCAGACCAGCTCTGTTCTACAGGGTGGAATGTGTTTGCTCAAGGGGCTCATGAAAGAGTTTAGCTTAACCAGGGAGGCACAGCTGGGAGGGTGCATGGTTGCTTCATGTGACTCTGCTGACAAGGAGTTGAATCACAGTAACTCCATAGCTTGCAGCAGCCTACCGCTTCCTTGGAGGAAGAAAATCTGTTTTCTCCTTGTTGCCAGAAAAGTCTGATCAGCCTTGGGGTGTAGCGTAAGGAAAACTATTAAATTCAGAGCTTCTACATGTTCACGCCAAAATACGCTCCCCATTGAATTTCCTTCTGCCAAAAAGAGAAGCAAGTCTACCAGGACCCGTCAATAGTATCGTTTCTCCAAAACTCCTGATCTTTCACTGGTGCACAAAGGGAATCACTTAATGACCACAAAACCTGCCTCGGTTGCTCTGTGTCATAGAATCGTTTTGGTTGGAAGAGACCTTTAAGATCATCAAGTCCAACCATTAACCTAATACTGCCAAGTTACCACTAAACCATGTCCCTCAGCACCACATCTACTCGTCTTAAATACCTTCAGGGATGGAGACTCAACCACTTCCCTGGGCAGCCTGTTCCAACATTTGGTAGCCCTTTTGGTGAAGTAATTTTTCCTAATATCCAATTTAAACCTCCCCTGGCACAAGTGTGACAGTCCCCCTTGGCAGTCAGCAGATTCCTGGGATGGCCGAACCACGGGTGAACGACCAGCGGGTTTTCTTCCCTCTGGACCATGTCACGTTGTGGTAGAAGATTCAACCCAGTCAATGTGCGAATTGAAGTCTTGCATTTTGTGCGATTTTTAGGAAACATTAAAACATACTGAAGTGAGAGGATATTGCCTTTAATTAGGCTGGACATGTGCTGAATTCCCATTAGAAATGTCTGTTCAGTATGAAATCAGGCGGGATTAGAGCCTCCGCTAGTGCAAACTGTTGGGGACGCGGTGAAGTCGGTGCAGACGTGCTGATTCACTCCTCTCTACGTGTGGCATTAACGCCGATCCTTGTTACCAGACTAAAAACGTCTAAGACGACGCAAGACTGTGATACTTAACATTTTTAGGCAATTGCTGTTTTTGTCAAAACTGTCTGTAGCTTTTCTTCTTCAGCACAAGATGGTAAGTAATGAGCTATTGGAATAATGTCTGTTTGAAACATCCGTAGCCATATGGCAATGTGGGAGGCGAGGATAAAACAGGGATCAGTCACAAGTGTTTACTTTGAAGCATAGATAAAAAGGCAAGTTTTGTGCTGCAGCTTGGTAACGTGTTGGATCAGGTACTGGAAACAGAGTAGTTTTTAATTACTTTTGTGTTTAGTGAACTTTAAAATCCTAAGCACTTAAATCCGTTGTGTGTTAGTCCTCCTGATTGCTCTCTTCAAATCTGCACCGTGAAACAACAGGACAAACAGATGTTGCCTTTGAGTGAAACCACAGCTGGCTTACCCACATATTCGGGCCCAAATAGGCCTGAAAGAGTGGTGGTGAATGGACTTAAGTCCAGTTGGCGGCCGGTCACAAGTGGTGTACCCCGGGGCTCGGTATTGGGGCTGGTTCTCTTTAATATCTTTATCAACGACCTGGACGAGGGGATCGAGTGCACCCTCAGTAAATTTGCAGGTGACACCAGGCTAAGCAGGAGCAAGTGACTGCTTGAGGGTAGGATGGCTCTACAGAGGGACGTGGACAGGCTGGATCAATGGGCCAAGGCCAATGGTGTGAGGTTCAACAAGGCCAAGTGCCAGATCCTGCACTTAAGTCACAGCAACCAGCGATCGTCCCCCTGTACTCGGCACTGGTGTGGCTGCACCTCGAGTCCTGTGTTCATTTTTGGGCCTCTCACTGCAAGAAAGACATTGAGGTGCAGGAGCGTGCCCAGAGATGGGCAACGAAGCTGGTGAGGGGTCTGGGGAACAAGTGTGGAGCGGCTGAGGGAACTGGGGTTTTTCAGCCTGGAGAAAAGGAGGCCTTATTGCTCTCTACAGCTCCCTGAAAGGAGGGGGAAGTGAGGTGGGGTCGACCTCTTCTTGCTATTGACAGGCAACAGGACAAGAGGAAATGGCCTCAAGTTGCACCAGGGGAGGTTTAGATGGGTTATTAGGAAAAATTTCTTCACTGGAAGGGTTATCAAGCATTGGAACAGGCTGCCCAGGGAAATGGTGGAGTCACCATCCCTGGTAGTATTTAAAAGACGGGTAGACGTGGTGCTGAGGGACATGGTTTAGTGGTGGGTTTTGGCAGCGTTAGATTGATGGTTGGACTTCATCTTAAAGGTCCCTTCTAACCTAGATGATTCTATGATTCTTTATATATTAGATATTATTTTCAAGACTGATATGAGCTGTATGTTATTAAAATAAGGAAAACGTTGCTTAGGAAGGTTTGTAAAACTGCCTGGCTGCACTCACAAGATGGCTTCAGATGTTTTCGGGGTTGTTTAAGACCAGTTCAAGATCCCCTGGCAAGCGCTTCACTGAATAGTTAATTTTTTTCCCAAATAGCTGAAAAACTTCCACTCCTTCCTGGGGCGAGCCACAGCTGCAGGAAGCAGAGTCCTCTGGGAAAGTAGGTGGGTTATTTTGATAACTGAAGTGGTTTTGGAAGCGACAATTTGTAAAAATATCCCTCCGGAGATAACTCCTCATTTGGGTTTTACTGATTTTTGGTTTTTCTTTTATTTTTTGCACCTGCGCTGTCAGCTCCTGCCTCCCCCCCTGGAGCGGGAGCCCTGGACCTCGGCCGTCTGCTCCATCCTGGGGTTCCCACCTCAGAAACCTTTCGGGTGATGAGGCAAAAGAGGCCTTTCTGCATCTGTCCGTGGAATCAAGTGTTACTAACAAAATGGTTTGGTTCAACAAAGAAAACCTCACGCAGCCCGCATGCATTTCAATTTTAAAATACTTCTGCAGATTAATTAGGTTGATGATCCTACTGGGTAGGATGAAGGTGAGTATGTAGGTGAAGAGAGAAACTTACTGCATCAATATGGTCCCGTGGTTTCCTCCGGGAATACGTCATTGACTGCTGATGAACTAAAGGATGCTCACTGGTTTTGAAAAGGAAATCTTGTGGAAGTGGAACACTTTCTTCATAGAGTAGAAGCGCCGAACGGGGGCGGGGGAGAATAATCCTCAAACTTTACTAATACTGTGTGGGCTTTTGATTAGAGAGCAGTCTGTATGCTAATTGAATGTTGTCTTTTATTAGCATAATCTTGGGGTTATGTCTGGTCAGTGTTAATGATAAGTGACACAGACACATTTCAGAAACTCTATTTCATCAGATGGGAATTATATCCTGTAAATGCAAGCCCAGATCATAATATTTCATCTCTGTGTTGATTTATCCCAGTGTTAGATTATTTATATCGATTTGCTACTGGAAAACATATCATCTTTCAGGTGATCTACTAATTGCACACATACAATACAGGCATACATAGTATAATGTATAAATACATAAAGGATGAAGACTTTCTGAAATGTATATAAGTGGATTCTAAAATCAGTTTCAAGATGAAATTGCTTCATAAAGGAAACATATTGTATATATGCTTATACGTACAACATGTACATATGTTTTTATAAACTTTATAACCATGTTTAATGCGTGCGCCTTAAACTTCCAGGACCATATTGCCTGGAGAAGTATGCTTGTAGTTGTTCACAGGATAAGTGTTTATAATTGCTATGATTTTTGAGCACAATTATTGTAAGTAGCTATGCATCAAAATGAGCATTTAGAAGAGAAACAGGCTTTTTCCATGTAAGAGTAATCTTTTTAAAAGAAAAAACACATCCTAGGAAAGCGGCTTTGTTCTACCAGCACCTAGGTGACTTCACTAAAATTAAACAGAAACAATCCCAGCATCTCTACCCATCCGTTTTAGTGCTACATACAAATGTCTTCACAGCTATTTGCACTTGAAATGCTTCATTTGCCAACTCCAACGTGGCATTTGCAAATGCAGATTAGTTATGGGAACGCTGTTGGCTGCTGCTTCTTCCTCCTTTCAGATGTGGCTCCTACTGGACATTTCCTGCCCAGACTTGTAGGCAGCAAACATATGGTCTGGTAGATAGTTTATGGAATAACTTGCTGGGAGTACTTCAAGTGTTCCAGAAATCTCACAGGCAAAGATGCCCAATTTTTCAACATAACATTCATCTGAAATGCCAAAGTTAAGATATTCATTTGCTCGCTCGTATTGTTGCATTTCATAACGAAAGCGCAGACAGAGATAGATTGGGGGTTAAATTAACAGATATAAATCTCTGCCTTTATTAGCTGTTTGCTTGAAATGCAAACACTTTCAGGGGTCTGCATTACAAGAAAAATTGCTATATCTTATTAACAAATGAATTCCACAGCGTCAGTAGCTAGCAACAGTGGAATTGTCTGTCTCTCTGAGATTACAATTTCCCACTTCACACTGTACAGCACTTCTGTTTTATCAAATGTATTCAGTGCCTGCCATCACTAAGGGAACTGTCTAATTCTTCCTTGTACTTCTGAACTGTGTCAAGTGTTCTGGGAATCAGTTTTCATACAATTTCAGTTTTTCATAGCCTATAGCAAATGAGTGTAGCACAGCAATTTTGTATTTTCATATTTCCTCCAAGATCTTTTTCATAAACACCCTGGTACGTGGGGACAGGATTCACCTTCCTTCAAGCAGGAAGAGTTTGACTTCGATTGCTTAGCAGGACGTATTTATTTATATCTGCTAATCTTAGGTGAGGATCTGGATTCAGGCTTTGCCCGAATACATTGTTTAATACCCCAAAATTCGATTGCGGATCAATGTGTGTTAGAATGATTCACCACTTTCTTTTTCACGTGGCGCTTCTATGTGCAGGTCCTTGACACGGCTCATCTCAGTACTGCACGTGAAGCTGTGGTGGTGAGACTGCGGTGGCCCAGGTGGGTGGTCACAGGGGGTGTGTTGGTTAGCCAACAGTCACAGGGGTTGTGCCTGCACCGAGAGCTGACCGCAGGCTGCCTGGCTGCGGAGCCAGGGAGCTGCACCCAGAGGATGGAGAGGCTCAAAAAGCGCCTGTAGAAGGAGAGTTGGGAAAGACAACGCAACTTCCATGCGAGCTTAGTAGGGATTTTTCTCTCCTTCTAGTTAACTTCTACCCCACTGAGCTGAAACCGTGGAATTTAACTTTGTCCAAGCACTCTTGTGTCTTTGCAGTCTTTCTTCCTGGATGTACATCCATCAATGGAAACGCAGCCTAAGGTTTCTCTTCCTTCTCCTTTCTGTTCTTCTCTGGAGCTAGATACCTGCTTTTGGTAGGAGGATCAGGTAGTGGACCTGGGTGAGGAGCAAGCACCCAGTTCCTTTTGGAGTTAATCACAGTAAATCCATGTTGTGCCTTCCAAAGTTGTAAACAAACCGGCTTCCCACTCCAAGTGTCCAGCCCTGTGGGCGCAGAGAGGCAGCTGAGTGGTGGGGCTCAGGCTTTGCTACTTGCAAATCGGAAGGGAAAACACAGTTATAGTTTGGAAACTCCTGTTGGCACCTTATCTGTTGCTCCAGAGCTCCCAGGTGCTCCTGCTCTCTTGGCAGCTGCGATGCCCAGATGCCAAACTGAGCAACAACATATGTATTTTCTGGTGGCTGGCTTCTTCACGTGATTTTCACGTGATGTCTTTGACTGCTTTTCTCATACTACACCTGGAGCTGGTCCAGGGTCGTGCCTCTGACAGCCTTTTCTGGCTGACTGCGTTTGATCAGCCCATGGTTGATTACCATTAAATATTTTCAGATAAATACATAGCATGAGGCAAAAATTAACTTTAGCTTCAAGTGGTTTTGTGGTTTAAAGGTCGTTTCTTAGGTGAAAGTCGAGAACCACGTTTGTCCTTTTTGCTGGGTAACTTGTCACTGTAGCTCGTGTGAAGTGACCGAGTGCGCTGCCATTATAAAAGAATGTGTTGCAAAAGGGTGAGTCTTCTCGTTTTGGGACAGAAACGCATTATCCCTTGCAGAAAGGCTGTCATCTTCCTTTTCCCACCCCATCCCTTTCTACCAGTTTGAAAAGAAAGGGTGGAGCCACTTGCTTCATCCAAAGACGCTTCCAGTACCTGTGTTTAGGTACCACGGTGAAACCCAGTTTGGCATCACCATTTTATTTTAACATAGGTTTTGGGGGCTCAGAAGGTTTCAAGCATCTCCCCTTGCCTAGCTTGGCGCCACACTGTTGTGGAGACTCTTGTTTCAAAGCCCTTCTCTCTTTTTGTACCACCGGGGAAACGATGGTGCCCAGCTCCAGGTTGGGCACCCACCTGGACGCTGCCATGCCCTGCGTCCCTCCGTGGACCTAGCCCTGGACCAACTGGGTTACTGATAGTTCTGAATTAGACCCTTCCGGCCCCGAACTAAACATTATCAAACTTCGCATTTCTTTTTCAATGTTCGCATGCCAAGATAAGTAGGGAGGAAAATCAGAACCTATTCAGTATTGTAAATACAGCAGATTATTATCCTAATACGTTATCCAGCAGTAACAAGCTAAATAATTCAGCGCACTTTTAGGTCTCTATTCAAACTGATGAGCTGAAATAAAAAGTGTTGATTAAGCTAAGTGCATACCTCAGTGTAGATGGATATTGCTGTTTTGTTTGGTTCGGCTTTTTCCGAATAGGGGAGGTCTCTGATAAATATACAACTATTCTTGTAAGGCTTCTCATAAGCTGCATTCCTTTGCTGTTTTACTGTCTTTTTTAGTGGGATCACTTTAAACCTGCATTGCAAAACTAGTTTGGGGTTTTTTTTTTCCTGTCACAAGCTTGTGCGCTCATGATGGGTTTTATTTTTAATCCTACCTCACTGCTGGAGTTCGAATGTCACATAAAGAATCTCTGGCTGTAGGACGATGATAAAGCGTAAGTGTCGACTTCTTGTATTTTCTTAAAGTATTTCATAATTGAGAATGAAGTGGTTTTGTTCTAATTTTCCTCTGCTGCTCCCCATGTTAAAGATCCTACGGTTTCCAGAAAATTCGGTGGTATTATCACACCTGAATAACCCGTCTGTATTTAACAGGCTCACTCTGCCCCAGTGGGATGCTTGTGAAAGGGGAGGTGGCTTCACGATGGGGTCTTTGGTCACTGCTTCTGTACTTGCATGACAAACGTGAGTGCGCTCTCCTGGCGTACAGTACCCGCAGGAGCTGCGAAGGTGGCTGTGCTGCCTTCGTGGTGTGCTGCCATACCACGTCACCGGGGTCTCAGATAGCTTCATCATAAATAACCAATGTCCTGGGGTCATCCCGTTAGGAAAGAGATTGGCAGGGATGTAATTGGATCTATTGACTGAATATTTTGACCATTCAGACCACTTATAGGTGTTTGCTTCCTGTGCACCAAGATCCTTATTCCAAGAAGGCCTGAGGGGGTGGAATCCAGATTTAGTTGTTACTCCATTTTTATATGGAAATCCCTACTTTTGTAGCATGAGGTAACAGTTAGACTTGATCTGTGTATGCACTAACCACACCTTTCCGTAACCTACCCCTTAAATTCTCAAACTACGGCTTATGTATAAGAGGAAAACAAAAAACCACCATGATTTTGAATGCAGCTTTATCCGATGCAGTAAATGCCTGGAGGAGGACACGTAGGCAAAGGTAGCTGGCAGTCTGCTTAAAGCATTGTGCCGAAGAACAGGATAAATGTTTCTTTGGGAAGCTCATTTTTCATAATGTGTGGTACATGGATGGAACAATGCTATTCCGACTGAAATGAGTTGTTATCGCTTCTGTAATTAGCCTGGTGTTAATGATATGATAGGACTTCACCCTAATTTCAAAGACATAAAGTTGTGTTATAGAGGCTCAGTTCCCAGAAAATTGATAGAAGAATCTTTAGTCTTGCTGTCAAGTATTTAAATAAATTAGCTTTCCAAAGAAACTTCTATGGTGTTTGCCTAAATGAAATAGCCAGTTGCTTTTGTAAAAGAATTGAAATGTTAAGAAAAACCCACACACGTTCAATTAAATTTTTTTATATATAAATGCTTGAAGTATGAAATGGTCAGATTTTAATCTGTTTTCATTGTGGAGGCTCTATCTATGGAGATATTTCTGACTTGCACTGTTTCAATCAGGTTCAGAAGCTGATCTTTTCCTTCTCTGTCAGCGCAGATACAGAAAAGCTGTTACAAAATGATCTCTTTAATCCCGTACCATTTTTATGTGCTGATTAGAATCAGGATAACTTCAGCCTGTGTTGAAGGAGTTAATCTTCCTGATGGAGATGTGAAAAGTAGGAGCCATTTTAAATCTCAATACCACATGCTGCCTTAGGGATCACACTGTGCTAAAACCCAAGATAAAAAGGCCTGACAAAGATTATTGACGGTTTACCTTTTAATGAGCAGCTTGGATTGATTTTTATTTCCCTCTGGGGCTGCTTGCTTTGCCCTGTTTCCACCCATGATGTCATGATTAACAAAAACAACAACAACAAAATTAAGGCTTCATATCTGAACAATTGCAGAGAAATAAAGAGTAGCCATGGCACTAAAGGGAAACCTGTGCCAAATCCCGCTGAACCTCCTAGGAAAAGCCGGAGCACTTGAGTCAATGGTTTGGTGCTCCTCCCATCAGAGGAAACGCACCTTCTACCAAACACCACCTCTGTTCTTCATTTATATTATGTATTTCAAATAGCGTATCACTCTGCAAATCAACAGGAAAACCATCAAGAAGTCTAAACAAAGAGAAAATGCCTTCAAATGTATTTAATACTATTGTTGAAAAAAGCAATGATTTCTCTTGTTTTGCCAAGCCCCCACCCCCCTAAAGCCAACACTGAACATACCGCCTCTGGCTACGTTCCCATAATTTCGTTCAAATCCTTAAGCTTCAAAAGAGAGCAGCTCTGCCGCCACAAAACTATCATCCCGAAAGCTCTTAAGCTCTGACATCATCTATTCTGTTTGAGTCCTGGCGTATAGATCTTGCCAGAAAATGGAAATCCCTTTTTCACACGGGAGAAAGGGTGTTGTGTTGGTTTTTTTTTTTTTTTTTCAAAAAACAAAATTTCCATTCTGCATCAGGATGAAACAGTATTTAAAAAAAAAAAAAAAAAGAGAGGGAAGGAAAAGGCTGTTTTTCCCAGGCATGGCTTTCCAGAACAAACCCCTTGTTTTCGAAGAATAGGCTGGAGCGAAGCCTTCCAGGCAGGCAGATGGGAAGCCGGCGGCACAGAACCGTTCTGCAAAGTGGAAACTTTCCCATGGAAATCTCCTGTTTTGCCGAGGGCAGGAGAAGCGCGTACCCAGGAGATGGTTAGGAGATGGCTCCAGCCCTCCTGGGCAGGGCTGGAGAACCTCTCTGTGATCTCTAGGTGGTTTTTGGGCCAGCTGGAGTGAAGCGTAGAGAGTGACAATGTGTGTGTGTGGCCACTTGGAGGCTATAGGGGCTGGAAAAACGCAAATCCAAGCCAGTTTGTGAGGACTGAAGGAGCCTGCTGATGTATCGGCGTTCCTCAGAGCTCTGTTGGGTGGAGGCATAATTAGAAATGTGGGTAAGAGCACTTGAAGAGTGGTACTTGTGTGAGGCTGTGCAGAGCTGGACGCTGGAGAGCATCATTCCTTAACGCACTTGGCCTGTTGCAAGAGAGATGCTGTTGGGTGGAGGATGGAGAGGGGAAAAGCAAACGCAGAAGGGCAACTGCTGGTTAAATTGCTCGAACTATCCCTAAAATCCTCTTCTCAGAGTGTGCTGGGTTTTCTTTTTGTTGTTTTTCTCTTTTTTTCCCCTTCGTGTTTCTTTAGAAGATGGGTATGTTGAATAACTACGGGCTATTCTCAGCAGTGTAAAATTTCAATTCTTTAAAACACATTCTTACCTATCAAATTGGCAGGCTCGAGGAGCAGTTATTCTGCTGCAACTTCAAATCACCACTTCAAAAATTGATCTGGGCTTAGGTATGTCTTTGCGTGTCCATGCTTATTAGCTTCATGTTGTGATTAACTTAATGGGCTATGGAATTTTACATGTACTCTATGCAAATGCAACTGAAAAACCAATTATTGAAAAGTGAAAAATGAACTCTAGGAGACAGTCATTAGACTATTAGAATCCCCAGTTCCTTTGGAAACTGTATTTGGGTAATACGTGGTTTTAATACTGAATTTCAACCCCAGAAAGAGCAATTGGCAATTACACTTTTTCAGGCAGTATGAAAACATTTTGACAGCCCTGCCTGCATGGGCTACTAAGACCCACTGGGCTTTACGAGTTGGAAAATTAGTCACGGCTTCGATAAAATGTTGTAGTCCGCTTAGTACCCTATTTTCAAGATCCTTAGATGTACAAGCATCCGTGAATTTAGCTTGGGTGGCTGGTGAGTATAATCCATTTTAGCTGGGCTGGATCCAGCAGCAGCGATGCTCCCCTTGGCTGCTTCCTTGCAGGACTCTCTTCCAGTGAATGTGTTTCGTGTGGGTAGGTGGTGATGAAAAACCTCCTCTAAAGCCCGATTAGGTAATTTATGTGTCCAAGACCACGTGGACAGGCTGTGGAAGCACCTATTGAGACAGCAAATACATCAACATTGTTGTGTTACGGGGTTGTGGCCTGCATGGCACCGCTACTGTTAACTGGAAAATGATGGTGGTGATTTTTTGCTCCCCTCTATAATAGCTCTATTTTTTAAATAAGTTCCTATTTATGTGCCAAAGGTGCTGCTACAGGTGGCTGTTGATCAGCCTTGTGGCATTTACAGGCTGGTGGCCCCCATCTTTGAAACGAAGCTGCTGGCGGGGGCATGGCTTGCCCGCTGCAGTGACCGGGGATGTCCTGAGCTTGCAGCATCTTCCTCAAACCAGGACACCCTCGCAGAGAGGACGCAAGCGCTGGCCTTTGGTGAGCTGTGCTCTCTCAGACTGGAGCTCACGTGGGTGTTTGTAGGGCATGGAGCTCAGCGTAAAGTCAAAAAAACTGCTGCAAGCCCTTTGTGGAGGGAATGTTGTCAGTCCTTGAACGTGTGCGGACCAGCATGGTTGTGCCATCTTTCTTTCCTAGCTGGTGAGCTCCAACTAGCTCAGTTCACCTCAGTGAGCTGGGGTTGTTTAGCCTGGAGAAAAGGAGGCTCAGAGGAGACCTTATGGCTCTCTACAACTACCTGAAAGGAAGTTGTAGACAGGTGGGAGTCGGTCTCTTCTCCCAAGTAACAAGTGATAGGAGAAGAGGAAATAGCTTCAAGTTGTGCCAGGGACAGTTTAGATTGGATAGTAGGAAAAATTTCTTCACTGGAAGGGTTGTCAAGCATTGGAACAGGCTGCCCAGGGAAGTGGTGGAGTCCCCATCCCTGGAGGTATTTAAAAGACGGGTAGACGTGGTGTTGAGGGACATGGGTTAGTGGTAACTTGGCAGCGCTGGGTTAATGGTTGGACTTGATGATCTTAAAGGTCTCTTCCAACCAAAACAATTCTGCAATTCTAACTAGCATTCAGCATGCCGAGATGCACGTTTGGACCCTTCATCCTCCCTTACCTTCCACTTCCATCACAAGGTTGTGTAGTTTTCACTGCCAGCAATTTCCGCCCTCCCTCTGGAAGAGGTTCGACACGTGCAGACACCTCCGCACTGGCAGGCTCCCTGTCCTCTGTATGGTGGAGGTGTGTGACCGTGACACACTGTGCTTGGCCTCAGCGGGTCCTGCATAAGTCCGGTGGACCCCACGTCAAAATGGTTGTGGGACTGGGGGCTGTCGGTGCGTGTGGTGGGCCATGAGTGTCTCATGCACGCACATACGCTGCCTTGTGCCGCGGGGAGCGTGGCGCCCGACTCGGTCCTTTGTTGGGCTCACTTCATCTGCTGTAAAACACTCTCGTAACAGGGTGACAGGCTGGAAGACCTTGTGTAGGACGGGTCACCCTGGGCTCCACGGGGAGTTGTGCAAACAGATTAGGGGCAGCGGCTGACCTTTCATTTTCGGTAGTGCCTAGACACAATTGGATGAAGAGGTGAGAGGGTATCCAAAGAATACAGGCTGTAATTTAATCAATTGGCATTTAGATGTGCGGTGATGAGTGTCTGTAAATGCTTTGGATGGATGAATATAGGGCACAGCCAAAGGGAAGAGAAATAAGGGTGTGTAAATTCCATAGACCGGAGTTTGGAAGAACATAGTAAAGAGTAGGTGAACAGGAGTGAGATGTGATGAATATAACCGAGAAGCTAAAAGCTACTGGACATAAAGCATCATATGTTGAACTGTTTTGTCTATGCAGTCGGGTAGCTTAGAGCCATTTAAAATGCCCTCTATACAAATCAGGAGGGGACAATAAAAATAATCAAAGCGTAGATAAAGCATGTATGAAGAATAAAAGAGCGATAAGGAAGATTATGAAGCAAAGAGAGAAGGAATAAATACGGTGTGGAAAGCAGATGTGGAGACTGAAGGGAAGGTGTATAAAAGATAAATGTAAATAATAAGGCATTTGTCAAATCCTTGAATGTAAAATGTCAGGGCTTCAAGAACTTGTAAAGGTTATTTACTAACTAAGGCCAGAGTAAAACACTGTTTAAGTACGTTGATGAAACGCAGACATGTGCATGTAAGCTGTGCTGAATAGGACTGGTTTCATTACTTAGTGCCTAAATAAAAAATAATAATTCTTTGTCTCTTTGTTGCCAGGGAAATGGGAGATAAATGCCATAAGAAATTGATGTAAGTTTCTGAGCTTTTGAAAGAAAGCAGGAATGAAGAGAGAGGGGAGAAGAAAATCACATGAGAAATTACAATGCTTAAGCATTGAAATCTATATTGGAAAACTTAAAGAGATAGAATTAACGTAAAAGACTTGGGATTGAGAAATCTGTAGAATTGCATTGTTTTAGGTGTGGGAAGGCATTGATAAATTTTCAAAGGCCCTTTGGGGGGAGTACATTCATAAGCAGGATCCAGATCTGCTTTTAAATCTGATTCTGGAATGGGAGAGTCAAAGAAATTCCATAAAACCCTAAATAAGGTATAATATGGAAAACTTTTAAATCAGGATAATTAGTGTTCATTCAGAATTACATAATCACAGACGGTATCTAATTAATTCTTTTTAGGAACCAGTGTCAGTAGCTAAAAAAAGTCAAAATAAGTTAGGAGTTTGGTAAAGCGGTCTTTAGACCTTGTAGCCTTCAAAGGCTCATCTTCCTCTGGTCGCTGAGAAGAAGGGCAGTTGTCTTTAGCCTCTACTTAGAGATTTCACTTGAAGCAATTTTGAGTTATTGGCATAGAAACAACAGAAGGAATTGTAAATGCTTCGTATGTTAATAACCTGGAAAGGGGAATTTGTAGCAGGATAAGAAAAAAATACGGAGTGATACAGAATGGGGAAATAAAGAGTTAGAGCAGAGGAGGTAAGCAACCTCTAATACTTCTGAATACATCACATAGATTAAGAGCGTTGACAGATAAGCAGGCTGCACAATTTATGGCAAAGCGAGATAAGCCCTATGGACAGACAAAGCATGAAATATAAAAAGATGCAGCAAAATAACCTCCGTGGCTGTACACTGACAAGATGGAAAAGGAGCAGATGAGAAAGGTAGTTGGATGATGTTGCCTTCATCACAAATGTTATCGTCAGTGCATTACAGCAAACAATATATTAGAGCACAAGTAGCAGAATGACATTTAAATCGGATGAAATAATCTGACACCAAACAAAGGATGGGGGACTACCTCTGCAGTCACATGTATATAGCTTTACTTGCGTCTTTCTTGGCTATAGGCCCAGACAACATATGGCAGAGGGCAGCCACATTTTTCTTCTGAGCTCCTGAGCCATTTATACGCACTGTCCGCACATTTACATATATTGTTAATGTATTGTTAGACATTGTATTGAGCACGTTCATTAAAATTAACCAATTTGTTGTAATGGCTTCTGGTTACACGCACGCAGTTGCCATAGTCTGGCAAAAGGAGAGTATCGAGAAGAAATGCTATAATTAGACTCAGGACTTCTAGAATGAGATTTCTGTACTTGCTAAATGTAAGTTCATCCCCCAGATAGTTTCTTTCAGCTATTTATCCTCTGAGAATCTATTAGCTGTTGCTATTTCTGTGCGGGTAGTGGGATGACTGTTTATAAAGAGCCGTGTAGATAAATCAATACCATTTGCAAATCTGATGAAGTAGGATGTGCTGCAGGTTGCTGTGACCGAGCTGCTCTGTGG
>VUYV01000057.1:3042353-3053012 GCA_008711295.1 Anarhynchus alexandrinus | reverse complement strand
GCCCGCTGCAGTGACCGGGGATGTCCTGAGCTTGCAGCATCTTCCTCAAACCAGGACACCCTCGCAGAGAGGACGCAAGCGCTGGCCTTTGGTGAGCTGTGCTCTCTCAGACTGGAGCTCACGTGGGTGTTTGTAGGGCATGGAGCTCAGCGTAAAGTCAAAAAAACTGCTGCAAGCCCTTTGTGGAGGGAATGTTGTCAGTCCTTGAACGCGTGCGGACCAGCATGGTTGTGCCATCGTTCTTTCCTAGCTGGTGAGCTCCAACTAGCTCAGTTCACCTCAGTGAGCTGGGGTTGTTTAGCCTGGAGAAAAGGAGGCTCAGAGGAGACCTTATGGCTCTCTACAACTACCTGAAAGGAGGTTGTAGAGAGGTGGGGGTCGGTCTCTTCTCCCAAGTAACAAGTGATAGGAGAAGAGGAAATAGCTTCAAGTTGCACCAGGAGAGGTTTAGATTGGATATTAGGAAAAATTTCTTCACTGGAAGGGTTGTCAAGCATTGGAAAAGGCTGCCCAGGGAAATGGTGGAGTCCCCATCCCTGGAGGTATCTCAAAGACATGTAGATGTGGTGTTGAGGGACATGGGTTAGTGGTAACTTGGCAGCGCTGGGTTAATGGTTGGACTTGATGATCTTAAAGGTCTCTTCCAACCAAAACAATTCTATGATTCTAACTAGCATTCAGCATGCCGAGATGCACGTTTGGACCCTTCATCCTCCCTTACCTTCCACTTCCATCACAAGGTTGTGTAGTTTTCACTGCCAGCAATTTCTGCCCTCCCTCTGGAAGAGGTTCGACACGTGCAGACACCTCCGCACTGGCAGGCTCCCTGTCCTCTGTATGGTGGAGGTGTGTGACCGTGACACACCGTGCTTGGCCTCAGCGGGTCCTGTGTAAGTCCGGTGGACCCCACGTCGAAATGGTTGCAGGACTGGGGGCTGTCGGTGCGTGTGGTGGTCCGTGAGTGTCTGTTTAATGCACACACATACACTGCCTTGTGCCACGGGGAGCACGGCGCCCGACTCGGTCCTTTGTTGGGCTCACTTCATCTGCTGTAAAACACTCTCGTAACAGGGTGACAGGCTGGAAGACCTTGTGTAGGACGGGTCACCCCGGGCTCCACGGGGAGTTGTGCAAACAGATTAGGGGCAGCGGCTGACCTTTCATTTTCGGTAGTGCCTAGACACAATTGGATGAAGAGGTGAGAGGGTATCCAAAGAATACAGGCTGTAATTTAATCAATTGGCATTTAGATGTGCGGTGATGAGTGTCTGTAAATGCTTTGGATGGATGAATATAGGGCACAGCCAAAGGGAAGAGAAATAAGGGTGTGTAAATTCCATAGACCGGAGTTTGGAAGAACATAGTAAAGAGTAGGTGAACAGGAGTGAGATGTGATGAATATAACCGAGAAGCTAAAAGCTACTGGACATAAAGCATCATATGTTGAACTGTTTTGTCTATGCAGTCGGGTAGCTTAGAGCCATTTAAAATGCCCTCTATACAAATCAGGAGGGGACAATAAAAATAATCAAAGCGTAGATAAAGCATGTATGAAGAATAAAAGAGCGATAAGGAAGATTATGAAGCAAAGAGAGAAGGAATAAATACGGTGTGGAAAGCAGATGTGGAGACTGAAGGGAAGGTGTATAAAAGATAAATGTAAATAATAAGGCATTTGTCAAATCCTTGAATGTAAAATGTCAGGGCTTCAAGAACTTGTAAAGGTTATTTACTAACTAAGGCCAGAGTAAAACACTGTTTAAGTACGTTGATGAAACGCAGACATGTGCATGTAAGCTGTGCTGAATAGGACTGGTTTCATTACTTAGTGCCTAAATAAAAAATAATAATTCTTTGTCTCTTTGTTGCCAGGGAAATGGGAGATAAATGCCATAAGAAATTGATGTAAGTTTCTGAGCTTTTAAAAGAAAGCAGGAATGAAGAGAGAGGGGAGAAGAAAATCACATGAGAAATTACAATGCTTAAGCATTGAAATCTATATTGGAAAACTTAAAGAGATAGAATTAACGTAAAAGACTTGGGATTGAGAAATCTGTAGAATTGCATTGTTTTAGGTGTGGGAAGGCATTGATAAATTTTCAAAGGCCCTTTGGGGGGAGTACATTCATAAGCAGGATCCAGATCTGCTTTTAAATCTGATTCTGGAATGGGAGAGTCAAAGAAATTCCATAAAACCCTAAATAAGGTATAATATGGAAAACTTTTAAATCAGGATAATTAGTGTTCATTCAGAATTACATAATCACAGACGGTATCTAATTAATTCTTTTTAGGAACCAGTGTCAGTAGCTAAAAAAAGTCAAAATAAGTTAGGAGTTTGGTAAAGCGGTCTTTAGACCTTGTAGCCTTCAAAGGCTCATCTTCCTCTGGTCGCTGAGAAGAAGGGCAGTTGTCTTTAGCCTCTACTTAGAGATTTCACTTGAAGCAATTTTGAGTTATTGGCATAGAAACAACAGAAGGAATTGTAAATGCTTCGTATGTTAATAACCTGGAAAGGGGAATTTGTAGCAGGATAAGAAAAAAATACGGAGTGATACAGAATGGGGAAATAAAGAGTTAGAGCAGAGGAGGTAAGCAACCTCTAATACTTCTGAATACATCACATAGATTAAGAGCGTTGACAGATAAGCAGGCTGCACAATTTATGGCAAAGCGAGATAAGCCCTATGGACAGACAAAGCATGAAATATAAAAAGATGCAGCAAAATAACCTCCGTGGCTGTACACTGACAAGATGGAAAAGGAGCAGATGAGAAAGGTAGTTGGATGATGTTGCCTTCATCACAAATGTTATCGTCGGTGCATTACGGCAAACAATATATTAGAGCACAAGTAGCAGAATGACATTTAAATCGGATGAAATAATCTGACACCAAACAAAGGACGGGGGACTACCTCTGCAGTCACATGTGTATATAGCTTTACTTGCGTCTTTCTTGGCTATAGGCCCAGACAACATATGGCAGAGGGCAGCCACATTTTTCTTCTGAGCTCCTGAGCCATTTATACGCACTGTCCGCACATTTACATATATTGTTAATGTATTGTTAGACATTGTATTGAGCACGTTCATTAAAATTAACCAATTTGTTGTAATGGCTTCTGGTTACACGCACGCAGTTGCCATAGTCTGGCAAAAGGAGAGTATCGAGAAGAAATGCTATAATTAGACTCAGGACTTCTAGAATGAGATTTCTGTACTTGCTAAATGTAAGTTCATCCCCCAGATAGTTTCTTTCAGCTATTTATCCTCTGAGAATCTATTAGCTGTTGCTATTTCTGTGCGGGTAGTGGGATGACTGTTTATAAAGAGCCGTGTAGATAAATCAATACCATTTGCAAATCTGATGAAGTAGGATGTGCTGCAGGTTGCTGTGACCGAGCTGCTCTGTGGTGTAAGTGTACAATTCACTTGACTCGCAATCTGTTCCCAGGTGGAAAAGTGTGACTTTTTTTTTTTTTTGCTGGTCTCCTCAGTGATATATTCTTTCTTCTTGTCTTCCTGGTGAAGCAGCTGCAAATTATGGCGCAACCCCAAGCTAGAGCAGGGTGAATTCCCTTCCTCAGTCATCTCACCTCTGTCCGCGCCTTCTGATGGATGAGAAGGAGGCAGAGTCCTGGGCGTGCTGTGAAGGTGGTAGGTGGATTGCCCTCTGCGAGTCATCTGTGTGGTTTGTGGCTTACTTGCCATGTGCCTCAGACCCTGAAGACCCAATTCCTTTTGTAGATCAGTGATGGGAAGCAGCTGCAATCTTCTCTGCATCCTGCCTGTCTTTCTTGCCAGCTCAAAGACGTAGGTTGCTCTTGGGTGCATCCTTCAAAGAGTCTGTCCTTCTGCTTCCTTATGTGCAGCTGTGCTTTTCTAGGGGTTATGATATAGTTGCAAAGGGAGCAGAGTTCACATCTTTGAACTAAAATCATCCTTGTTCGATTTTAAGTACATTGACTGAATTATTAGACCTGTAAATCTTCTGTAGGCAGCAATCCTCCACGTTTTCGGATGTCTGACCCTGGATTAGTGGGAAAAGGCTTCTACATCCGCACAGATGAGTTGAGCAGAGGCAGTGCGTGCGTCTGACGTGACCCATGTTGGACATGCTGCTTTCAAATCTAAATCTGCTAGTCGTGGGACGTTTGGGTCATCGGCTGTATTGCGCTGAGGATGAAGAACGTAGCAGCTCCTTCCTAAATCCTTTATACATACGATGTAGCACATCCAAAATAACCCCAGAAGAATTTTCTCTGTAGCTTCCCTTAGTCACGTCCTTTAAATTCAGCGACAGCTCCTAATCTCACCGCGCTGTAGATGTTCAGCGGGTTAGAGCAGTCGTGGCCGCATGCGCTGTGCTGGTTGCGTTTGCTGTAACGGCNGCTGTAGATGTTCAGCGGGTTAGAGCAGTCGTGGCCATGTTGCGCTGTGCTGGTTGCGTTTGCTCTAACGGTGAGGGAGAAAGGTCTTTGTTCACCAGAAGATCAATGATTAATTCCAAGCTGCAGAGTTTGGAGCTGATCCAGCCTAGAACTTCTCCAATATTTACGGTGCTTAGCTCCAGGATTTTCCAATTGAAGCATTTCTTGAGTCCAGGAAGGGTTGTGAAGTGTTGAAGCAAACTCTCCAAATACTTACCTTGCCCTAAGAGGAATAATCTGCGCAATAATGTAAGAAGGTTTTAATCTATGCACTTTGACTAGTGGTTCGATAGTCTCTGAAGACGTCCCATTTAATTTGGAGTTAATTCCACCTTCATTGCTCCGTGGATGCACTTGAGGTGCTCTGTGGTGTTTAATTTGGGTTCTTTTGAATGCCAGATGCAGAGAATTAGAGTAATTATAGTGTGTAACTCAGCTTTTAAAGGCTGTTTCCTTTTTAGAGAGTATAAAGAGTATATAAATTGTTCTAAACGTTTTAGTGAGTATTGATGTCCTGGAAGATTATCCAGCTGGAAATAGAATGCAAGTTCTTTGTGTTTCTCTATCCAAAGATAACATCACCGTTTCTGGCTGCTTTCTTAAGGAAAAAAAAAAACAACCCAACCCTGTCTGGGGGAGGGAAAAATGACATGTATCTACACACGTGTAGTGCTCTTTGGGGAAAAATACCATCACCTCAAATCATCTTGTAGCACCACCCTTTATTTTAGGGTTTAGTACACCTAGTCATGGATTTGCAACCTACTGTGATGAATACTCTTTGGACTCAAACATGATGCCAATACATATTTTCAAGTAAATATTTTATGCCACCTCATAAGGACTGTTACTCTTGGGGAGGAGATTTTATTTCTCTTCTGAAAACTAACCTTTGTGCCTGCAAAACCTCAAGAAATACTGGTTTCCCTTTGTGCTGGTGCCTATTGTGGAATCTCACCCCACTGTTTCTGTGTGCTTGCTCCGTATGTCTCTCTGAAGCCGCAGTGGTGGGAGCAAGGACTTTGTTGTGTGTTACTGCAGCACCTCGCACAAACGGGAACGGCAACACAGCTGTTGCTCTTGCGTTAGCCCATGAAAAGCCAAGAAAGAGAAAAAGCCGAAGTGTCCAGGTCTATCGGGGTTGACGTGACTCTTCAGCCATTCAGCTGAGGTTTAGTCTGGAGCTGTCGACTGCAGTTTTCGTAAGTTCTTAAGGCGTGCTGAAATTTAAAAAGCAAACCAGGAAATGTTAATAAAATATATAAATAACTGTGCTTTTCCCCTTCAGTGCAGTCACGACTGCAGGTTTTTAGCTCAGAATAAAGGCAGTGGGCAGAGGCTTTGTTTTCTTTTCCAGTAATTGAATGCAATCCTATGGTCATTTCTGGTGCCTGCATTTTCGGCGGTCGGGTTCAGGGTGTGCGGAATGTGTTCGCACCCACTGGCCGTACAGCGAGGAGCCGCTGCCGTGGGGGTTTTCACGGCACCGAAGAGCTGACTCTTAGGAGCAGTCTGAAGTTTTCTGTACATTTAATCAGCTTTCCCGGTGGGGAGCTAAAACAAAAGGAACAGCTAAACTTAAATCGGATTTCCTGTGAAAATATGCATCTGACACTCGTGTATGACCTATTTCAGTGCACCATAATTCACTAGGGCAAAACGCGGTCCTCACACGATGTACACGCTGTGATGAGATGCACCATCTCTGATGGGGGCTTTCGAGGCAGCGGCTGCAGTGGGAATAGTGTCTGACAGCTTAATATTTCAGTTGTGACTGGCCGTACTTACAGTAATGAGGATGTGATTATTTTTTTTTTTAGCCTGGTTAGAGCCACAAACATATGGTACAGTAGCAGAAAAAATTATTTCGGGTAGCAATCCTTAAATATTTTTTTGGCAATGAAATGATTAGGCCTTTCCCAAGGGGAAGCACAGAACTTCCCATTAAAGCACCATACTGGCAAGTCTTTGTTACTGCTCTTCCACCCAAAGACAAGGGATTCCTCCTCCCGTGTTCCACTTGGCTGCGAGTCTGGACAATGCCATCGCTGTTGGCAATGCTTGCTTGGCTTGCTGTCACCTGGAGGAGAGGACAGCACAGCAGGGTCTCCTTCCTCGCTGTGGGAAGGACTGATGCGTTGAGTGAATTATTTTAGGTTTGAGTTATTTAATTTTTTTTAACTTATTATTATTTTTTCCCCTTGGAAAATATGTTCGTTGCTAGTGCAGGGGGAGGTGACTGATTTTTGCAATGTTAATAAGTCCTTAATAAGACCTATTGAATAAAGAGCGAGCCGTTTCTCACATGTGGATGACTATAGTAAAACTACTGAACGTTAGAGATTGAGAGCACCGTGTCCATGAGGATCTACGTGGTTTTCTGGTCAACCTTGTGTCCGGGGCTCTGTGCAGTGCAATACCCGGACCTCGTTTTCTCTTCCTGCAGAAATGGGAAGTTCCAGTTGCGTCGTCCCGTAACGAGTCTGTAGTCTGCGTCTGTATGTCCTTAAGGCAGGTTACGCATATGCCGCTTCCTCATTAGCATGTGAAACTCTGCCAAAGAGAGCGAGCGCGTGCCTGGGATCCGGAGTTCCGCGCGGTGGCTGATTGCTCCTTCTCTCTCTTCTGCGGGGAGTGATTTCTGCAGGAGCCCTGATGTGGACGACGCGGTTTGGTGCACGAACTATCAGACGGGTTTGTGTCCTGATGGTAGCTGAAGGGGCTGTTTTGTTCAGAAGCAGAAGGGAACCTGCTCTCAGGAGACAGAACAAAATCCCGTGATCCCAAATATTATCTTTGTCAACATTTATGGATTTATGGGGCTGCAAATATTATTGCCTCAGCCCTGCGAGAGCCTTTGTAGGGAAAAACAAATCTAGCATGAGTGGTCCTCCAACCAACCTTATTTTCCCTCCTTGCTGGAACAGAGCACACTTCCCAGTGTTTTCAATGTGAAAGACACGCTTTGAAAGTGAGACCTCTGACCTCGCTCTATAATGCCGCGATTCCTGGAAGCTGTGTTTTGCTGAAAGCTTTTGCTTTTAAAGGAGAAAAAGAACAAACAAGGATACTCTGTGGAGTCAAAGCTAGAAAGAATTCCTCTGCTTAGAGAGGAACTTAGGGCCCAAAATTAGGGGTTGAGGTGTTACTGTAGGGAGAGCTGATGCCTTACAAATGTTGAGATGAATGTTATATCCAGAAACACATCCCAAGGCAGGTTCTCTGTCCCATCCTGCAGTGGTCACAGCCCTGACCCCTCTCCTGAGCTCCATATTTACATTTATTTCATGCAAGTGAAAGCCAGTTTTGCTCTTTTTCCGGCTAAAGTATGGTGGGAAGAGGTAGAGCCGCAGCAGGAGGAGCCGCAGCAGAGGCTGCCGTGCTCGAGGCGGGAACGATGACATGGGTCCTCTTGGGAAACACAGGGAACTGAAGTCACATTTTTTCAAGCAGTGGGCACATGGTGAAGGCTGCAGGCTCTTCTACTGAAGGAGTGCTGGTTATGCCCTTAACCTGCAGTGCTAATGAGGGGATAAAAACCCTACAGAGCACAGGCAGGTTAGTAGATAGCTTTTACAAGAGTTAGACAGCCATGGAGACAAGTCAGCTATCAAAGTTGCTTTGATTTTTCTAACTCGTGAAAATGACAGAAGGGTTTGTCTTTGCTAATAATTGACCTTAAGTTTGGATTTCATTCAGGCAAAGAAGGTGCTTTCTTTTTTTTTCCTTTTTTTTTTTTTTTAACCCTTCTCTCTCTTTGAGGATGATAAAGCCATAGTCAAACTATTTGGTTTCTAGCAGGAAAAATGGAAGAGGGGGGCAGCAGGGTGAGAAACCCCCAACGTTTTTTTTTTCTCCTATCTCTTAGCTGATGCTGTTTCTCTTAGAAGCTTTCTCATAAATGCGCATGGTTTTGTTTTGAATCCATTCTGTGGGAAGACTAAATGATAAATTGGATGTAGCAATAAAAAAGTCATCTCTTCCTCTGAACTGATTCGTTTATCATGTGATGTGCTATTGTTACAGAAAATTACTCTAAGTGCCTATTGATTTCACACAGTTGTATGCAAGGGCTTATTCTGGGAGAGCCTGGGTTCTGCTCGGCTTCTGGGGTGCGGTGTGCATGGTACCCCACCGATGTGATACGGCGCTTCAGGGGGGCCAGATCCCAAATTCAGCCAGCTGCTTAATATTAGTTCAGATCTTAGTTCATAAATAATAGTTGGGGGATGAGTTCTCAGAGGCTGTTTTGGGGTATTTTTTCCCCCTGTGTTTAGCAATTTGCTAACCATGTCATTCATTATTTCTCGGAGGGAAGGAGGGGACCTTTACTGGGCGATGTAAACTGAAACAGGCTCAGAAGAAGGTATTTTGCAGGTAGCTGTAGCGCACCAACCAGTATAGCAATGGATGGGGCAATGCAGGACTGGAGAAAAATCTCCTTTAGCCTTTTTCTTATGTTAATTAGCTTGGTTATTGGTGGGGAGGAAAGGGATTTGAGCCTGGGCGGGTGGGGAAAAAAATCCTCTTGCGGGGCTGCCCAACGCTTTGGGTGCGGGAGTGATTTTGACTGACTGCTGACAGTAGTCTGTCAAGGCAAGAGGATGCTTCACGTGGCAGCAGCAAACTACAAGTGGCATTTTCTGAAATAAACATGTCGATAGACTATTATACGTGCTTCGCTAGGGAAGTGCCTGATAGCTAACTAATTTAACTCAACTAAGACACTTGTTGTCTTGCTCCTTCCTCTCTGCTACCTAAATTGGTGATGTTTTATTCTGCTTTTGTCCACGAGAAGATGCAGGTGGGACTGGTGTGGAGTCGGAGCTGGCTGCGAGCATAAGCAAGGCCAGCGATCGCCTTGGGCAAAGGATTGCCAGGAGCAGCGAAGTAACCATGACCGCTGCCTTGCTGGAGCTCGGGGAGCCAAAACGAGTGGCAGAAAAGGCAGGAGGAGGAGCAGAAGCCCTTTGTCCTTTCGTCAGGGCTGGTCTGTTCCTAAGGGTGTCCACTCCTCTGTGGGCAATAAAGCTTGATCTTGCCAATGGTCCCAAGAAAGCATGAGTCTCTTGCAAACTAGAAATGAGACAAACATTTTAAATAGGNTTCGCTAGGGAAGTGCCTGATAGCTAACTAATTTAACTCAACTAAGACACTTGTTGTCTTGCTCCTTCCTCTCTGCTACCTAAATTGGTGATGTTTTATTCTGCTTTTGTCCACGAGAAGATGCGCGCTGCCTGCAGGTGGGACTGGTGTGGAGTCGGAGCTGGCTGCGAGCATAAGCAAGGCCAGCGATCGCCTTGGGCAAAGGATTGCCAGGAGCAGCGAAGTAACCATGACCGCTGCCTTGCTGGAGCTCGGGGAGCCAAAACGAGTGGCAGAAAAGGCAGGAGGAGGAGCAGAAACCCTTTGTCCTTTCGTCAGGGCTGGTCTGTTCCTAAGGGTGTCCACTCCTGTGGTCAATAAAGCTTGATCTTGCCAACGGTCCCAAGAAAGCATGAGTCTCTTGCAAACTAGAAATGAGACAAACATTTTAAATAGGGAGGATAATTGAAATAACTGCCACAAGGTGCCATAGGGTGTGACACTCTCCATCAGTGACTGCTTTCAAGTCCTGTGTCCTATTTGGTGCAGATCAGGTGAGATGTTTCAGTTCCTTCAGGTTTTATTGCCTACAAAACTGCAAATGTAACAGAGGAAATATTTTGTCTTCCCAACCTACAATTTCTCCAATGGGGTTAGTTATTAAAAAAAAAAAAAAAAAAGATAATATCTCCATAGATAATCATTCCTCTTGTTCCGCTCTCTCAGCTGGGTCATGTAAGATGTCCATATACCATGAGAGGTGCTATTGGGAATGCTACTGGTCCCCTTATAAATCTGTACCTGTCGTGATGGAAAGCACAATGGCTCACTGGTGCTTCTCACCAGAGCCAGAAGCTGCTGCTGCCTTCGGGCTGCGGGGAATAAAGTGCACAAATCAACAAGGTTGCATCTTACCGGTGTGTTTCTGAATGTTTCCTGGTTTTCTTCATGGTCTTGTTAAGAGAGCGAAGCTGCAGCTTGCCCCTGGGCAGGAGGCCACTGTGAGGCACCTTCTCCCTCCCCTTCAGGCCCTCGAGGCGTTTCGGTGGGCATCAGGTTGGTGGTGAGGAAAGCGATTGTGAGAGCAGGCCTGATGGAGATTATTAACATCTCTCAAACAAGAGGGGGGGAAAAAAAAAAAAA
>VUYV01000057.1:3021353-3037308 GCA_008711295.1 Anarhynchus alexandrinus | reverse complement strand
TATCTAAAGGGTGGGTTGAAGGAGGATGGAGCCAGACTCTTTTCAGTGGTTCCCAGTGACAGGACGAGGGGCAATGGGCACAAGTTGGAACATAGGAAGTTCCGTTCCAACACACGGAAAAACTTCTTTACAGTGAGAGTGGCAGAGCAGTGGCACAGGCTGCCCAGGGAGGTGGGGGAGTCCCCTTCTCTGGAGACTTTCAAGCCCCGCCTGGATGCAGTTCTGAGTAATGTGCTCTGGGCAGTCCTGCTTTGGCAGGGGGGTTGGACTAGATGATCTCTAGAGGTCCCTTCCAACTCTGAAAATTCCGTGATTCTGTGATATGTGTAATGACGGAAAGGCGGTGTATGTATGTAGGTGTATGTAGGTCTAATAAAATCCCAGTATGCAAGTACGAAGGTGATGCTCCAAAAGGATAAGCACTTTGTGTGGGGAAAAGGTCCCCAAAGACATTAAGTTCTGATTCAGTGTTTTTAACCACAATTTCTTCCTTCCTACTGTACGTACAATTATAATACTCGTGTGACAAATGACAGACTGCATGTGGATGTTGGTTCCTAACGAAGAAGGCTGTATTCTTGACAATGTGGTTGAAGGTATCAAAGATGAACAGAGCACAGCCAGGAACTAATCAGAAATGCGTATATCAGTTGAATGAGAAATAAGTGAAGTGATAGTGCAGATATGTTTAGTGTTGGGCTGGTTTTGCCACTGGGCATTAGAATTTCACGTTGGGCTTGGTAGAGAGGTGCGTTTGTTTCAACATCACAACTTCACACCTGGAAATCAATTCTTGCACACAGCCTCTTTCAAAATGTTAACTGGAAAATATTTTCCTGACATCTACTAAAGCCACACTTTCAGTGATTAAGATTGGAAATGTTTACTAGAAATTAAATCAATGGTGAAGTCTACAAGAGATCTGATTGCCGGTTTGAAATCTGGGATAGATGCTTTGTTATCCTCCCATTACTAATGATTGCATTAGTCAAGAAAGAAATCGATAGTGTGACTATACTGGGGAAGAGGAATAAAATGATTGAATGATTAGCAAAAAGACTTCATAGTATGAGACCTGCAAAGATCCTTTGCACAAGATGCACGTCTTATAGTAAAGAACAAATCAAGTGTTTGCCTGACAACTTTGCAAAACTCCCCAGCTCGGGGCTTTCTGCAGATCTAGTTCCGCTTATCTATGGGAGCACTCGAAGGTTCCCCTCCGGTGTCAGGCTTAGAAAAAAAAAGTCAATAGTGTGAGTGAGTCAATAGTGCTGAATTGCATTTAGCTTTATGTTGAAGTGACAATTTTTTGCATAGTTTTAATGAGAGGCAGCCCTGGGCCAGAAACTTCAGCCTGGGATGCTTCTTGCTTTCTGCCCTCGTTTGTTTTTTGTCGGTCTGAGACTGTTTTCATGCCCGTCGCATGACAGTGCCGTCCTGTAGTGCATTAAGCAGTGGGACTAGCATCGATCATGTGGTGTTTATTCTGTCATCTCTCCCCAGGAAGAGAAGTGTGAGCAATGGAGTGTTTTATTTTAATAGCATTTTTGTTTGGTTGGTTTTGTTATTGTGGAAGTCTTTTCCGAGGCAGGAGAAGGAGTTTCTTTTGGGTTTTTAATGCATCGGTTGCTGTGTAGTGAAGTTAAAGCAGGGAGAATCAAGGTTTGTATCCTGCATTTGGGGTGGATGGGTGTGAGTTTTCTCCGACGCTTTGCAGTTGATTCCACAGCCTTATGCTTGCCTTCAAGAACATCTGCCTTCTGCCTGGCTAAGCTTTAACTCATCGTGCAGAAAGAGTTCCCAAAGGATGGCCCGTGGGCACATGCAGTCTGCAGAGTCATTCCACGCAGCTCGCAGAAAGGCTTTTTAAATAAGATATGAGTCGCAGATGAATTTTGGTAGGCAGACACCAGCCTAGCATTTTGCCTTCGCCTTAGACTTTAGGGTAGTCTTTTTAATGCCCTGGGCCAAGATCATGAACTGCTGTGACAGATGGGGACAAAGCTGTCTAAAAAAGACAAAACCACAAATATCTTGGTTCTGGTCATCATTTCACATTAGTGTCCTAAAAAAACAGAGCTGGAGGAAAGCCTTTCCCACAGATGGCAACATGAGACCCCATGGCTGCAAAAGACCAAGGACTTCGTCTTGCGTCAGGAGCAGCCGTTGGACACGTTGACCACAGCAGGTGGGGATATTTGAATGAAACCTATTTCTCCATGGTGGTAACGTTCTCCAGAGCTTGGTCTGGATCCAGCTGCACAATCTCCATACCTCTGTTTCTTGGTCTATAAAATTGACTATTATTTTTTTTATACCACTGTTGAAGTATAGACCTTTCTATGCTACAAAGCCGGGTCAAAGGAGACAGCTTCATAAGTCATTTAAAGTCTTATGGGGCTAAAATGGAACAACTGGAGAGGTATATGGGCACGAAAATGGGGGAAAGACAGAGGACGGAAAGAAGAGAAAAGAGGAGGAGGAACTAAGGACATCCGCTTCAGTTCTTCAGTAGGCTGCCAGTGATGGAAAGCCTTGGGAATACATAATTTCAAAGTTTATGCTCCTCATCTAGAAAATGAATGTAACTGGGTTTTATAGTATTAAGTAGTAAAGTTCATTGCAGCTGGATATGAAGTGGAGAGGAGGAATTCATGAGGAGAAAGAAAAAAACACTAAAGGTGAATTGTGCGGCAAAAAAAATGGTTAGTTAGCATGATATTTGATAAGGAAATGACTAGACACTTTCCTATTATTAATAAAATCAACCTGTAAAGGTAAAAAAAGAAAAAAACAAACTTCAACAAATGAGAAAAAGGGAAATAAGTAAAAAAAAATGTTTTTTTTGTTATTTGTAGAATGCCTTGAAGATGATGAACGCAGTAATAATGCTGAGATTACTGTTGGGCACAAAGTGAACTCTTAGTCCCGCACAAAACCTGTAGCCAACCCAAACGACTGGGTCAGTAGAAATTAAATCAGCACTGAGCCCCAGATAATATCTGATCGTGGGTTTATGTCTGGATGGATGATTTCTTTCTTGTTTCCTCATTATGACTGATTGCAGTCACTGCAGAAATCAATAGTCTGGGCATGGCTGGGAACCGAAACAGTATTAGGCAGAAAGGCAGCATCACGCAAGAGCTTTCTTGGAGGCTTTACAAATCCTGGTAGCATTCCTCCCAGGTGCGCAGTACCTCCTAGCAGGGCCTGAATACAGAAGACTTTAAAAGCTCTCAGTTTTGCTTGGTCAATCAGTCAGGCAAACTATTTCTTTCCGTATTGCTGTGTCAGATAGCATGTGCTTCGTCGTGGCAGCGGAATTCCTCCCTGGACTTCTTACGAAGTGTGTGCAGGTCCAGCTGGGTGGAGAGAAGCGCTCCTTGGAGAATCCGTGCTAGGGACAGCAACCCAAAGTTTGCTGAAGAGTTCTTTTTGGTGCTGTAGTAAACAGAGAAAGAAGCAATTATGATTTCTACCAGGGGAAAAAAGCTAAAAGCTTTGTATCTGGTCTTCTGAGAGCAATAACTGAAATTAAATGATAAAATTTTGCTGTGGTTTTCTGGTAAACTTTTAAAACGCAAATTTAGATATAAATTTTACAAAAAGGTTATTTCATTCACCATATGCTTGGTTTTATTTCACTATTTCATTGGTCTTATCTCTGCTTGGATTTTTATGTGGTATTTGTGAACAGCAGCAAAAAATGTGATGTTCCTGCAAAATTAATAAGTAAAATCCACTCTAGATCAGGTGGCTTATCATATATTAGTTGATCGCGAGGATATGCTTTAATGGATTTTTAAATGAGGCTTTCAGTTCGTAATTCATGGATCTGCATACCCCTGAGTTTTGTAGGCAGGGTTCACACAGAAGCTGGGCTGGGTAATTGAGTTTGATTTCTACAGAATCCTGCACGATACTTGTGTATTGCGTTAAAACTGCCGTGCATACCATTGAAATTCCCACTGATCCAAAAGCTTGCAGCAAATGCATTGAGTGAATCGCAATATATATCGTGATCAGGAAACTGATTTAAAAATAAAACAGTGGTTTTCTGACGAGGTGGATTATAACAAAAAGGGAAAAAATATTTAGAACGCTCTTTCACGGGGAGGACAAATGTACCCTCGTAGCACGTGGACTGCACTGACGAGAGCCAGCGCTGCCCGTGGCGCATCATCCACAGCGCCGTCCTGGGGTCCTCTCTGCCCTCTCCAGGAGGTGGGGCTGGCGTTGGGCTGGGACCTGCCCAGGTTCATCTCCCAAGACCCTGGGGAGGTTCGGGTCTGTGTTTCCAACTTCCCCTCATTTCAATATTCAGCAACTTTTGGGGTATGCTGTGCGTGCCTCAGGCCGAGGATAAGCAGAAGCTTAATTTGTTCCAAATGATTTTCCACCCTTTTTCCTATTGTTTATTATTTATTCTGCTTTAATTTATTCACAAGATTAAGTGGGTAAACAACATCGCAACTACTTATTGCTACACAGTCCAGTAAGCATAATGATGCCAGTTTTAAATGCCGAACGGTGCTGATTAGAGCTGTTATGCTAATATTCATTTGTTTGTTTTACCTTTACCGCTTTGCTCACATACTTCACAAATTAGGGTATTATCCTTCTTTTTCCTCTTACTGTTTTTATCATCAAATGAAGGTAATTTGCCATTTTTCCATTTGAATTGTAAAGCTAATTGAACTTAATGGCTTTAGAAAAATCAATAATTTCCTACTGTTATTGATATAATGAAGCACATGTAAGAGATTATCCAATAAAGACACAAACCACTTACATGAAGAATTCAACTCCATGTTGAACTATTTAAATTCTCTATGTGGACAGTTAAGGGGGGATCCTTGTATGTGGGGAAACAACAATAATTTTAGTACGTTAAAGTTATGACACAAACTGCAAGTCGCGGAGAAGTGCACCGCTCCGTTGGAAAGCCATCCAGCTATACCTAGAAAATGCATTTTGGGTTCGCTCCTGCCTTCCTTTGGATGTCATATCTCCCATGGTTTGCAAGCTCTGTCCCCTCACGTGCCACTAACTGCAGTTAATATTCTTCTTGTAGGACAGTCGTGAACCTCCGACGGGTTTGTGCTTGTGCCATGCAGCTGAGGTACGTGAGGGTTTACCCAGCGATATCGTACATTTTCTACGCATTGTCTGTAAGAAATGCTGCAGTATTTTCCCTGTTATGGTTTGAACTGGTGAAGTGGGAGAGGCTGGGATCACCAACCTGCCTTCCACGTGTTCACCCGTCGCTGCCCGACGGTGTCGCGAGAGAAGCAGCCCACGTTCTGCAAAAGGGCTGGAGTCCAAGAAATTAATAAGGATCACAGCGGTCATAACGCGGCAGCTTTAACATCTCGTTTGCGGCAGGCAGGCTTTTGTGATGTAATGCACTCTGTCTTTCATGGCCGGTTTTAGAAAAGTAATAACAATCCCATATTGAAATGTGTTTGGGGTCAGAAATCATGCCATGAGAAGGCTCCTCGGCTGCACTGCTCTGCCACGAGGAGAAATGGGAGTTGGTTGGTTAGAAATGGAAAACGTTGAGGTTTCTTCCCCAGTTTAAAAATACAGATTTAGTTGGAAACCACCGTTAGCTTGCACCCTGGTTCTGGCAGAGGTTTAATGGCTCCTCGGAGAGTATATGAGAAACTCCAAACAAAACACTTCTAAACCTTTAAATCTGGATCAAAACCATTAAATCCCTGAATAACACAGGAGACATTAAGGTCCTTAATTTAGGGATCAGCGTAGTGAAAAAAGAATGGCAAATATGAAATTAATGACATTGAAATTACTGTTTCATTAGAAAACAATTTTGCCACAGTATTTTACTGAATCGAGGATATCCAGAGATCAATAGCAATTCCCTTTATTTAAGGCACTTGTGACGTTTACTGTGTGATTTTTTTGGAAAGGAGTTGCTATTTGTGAAAACGTTCCTTGTGAAATATTAGTGGAATTAAATGGATTTTTAATTGCACTCTAAAGCTGTATTAGTTTGGCACTTGAAACTTCCGCATTAATTCGTATGATGAATGGACGTTGAGAGTACAGGATAGACAATTTCTGCTGGATTTGCAAAATTGGAAAGGTAGACTGGAGTCGGTTCAACACCACATGTTAGGGGATGAAGAAGAGAGGGGAAATAATGGGCTGCTTTAGCTCAAAAAAGAAGAAAAGAAAAGAAAAGTAGTGCTATGTGTTAAAAACTGCAAATTTTTTAATTCTCCCCCCCCCCATTTTTGTTAGGTGCCTTGGTGATGCTTCCTGAGCACCACCAGCATGTCCGCATCACCTCCATTTCGTTCTGCGTGCCAGGACTGGCCTCCCACGGGGCGCTGGAGTCCCCCTTTAGTATGATGAGAGAAGGTCCATCCCAATATATTTTGGTCTAGACTGTACTGGAAAATAATCTCCGTGAAGTAATCCAATTAAACCCCCCCCAGAGGCACTCAGGGAGGATGGCTGAGTGGAAACACTTTAATTTAGGAGGCACCGGCTTTTGTTGCAAATACCTGAAAGATTCCAAGGAGAATGAATACCTTTATGGAAATTGCCAGTTCACAAATCTGCATTTACAGAAGAAAATGTGTAAATGAGCTGTTGACAGTCGGCAATAATTGCCTGAACGCTGTCTGCATCCACCATTTGATGTCTGATAATTTTTTACCTCCGCGGTGTAAAGAGAAGGACAGCGGGTCCTGCCGTGCACCGTGCCTGGACTTGCGTACGCTTCGGGAGTGTTTTCTCAGATCTCAGCTGAGGTACTTCTCCTCTGGTGCTCCCCATAACGTTTTCAGGATGACACTTACGGGCATGAAAAAAAATGACGAAGAACGGTAGGAACAAACCACTCCTTTTTAACACTATAAAAATCGTGGCTATTACCTTCCCAGCATCCTCTCAGCTAATGGCCTGAAACAGGACCAATATTTGATTTCTACTTGCTGTATTTACTTTATAAATAGATACTTCATGGGTTTCATTCTTTACTGAGATTGAATTAGTGGGTTAAATAGACAGAAATATTTCTTACCGTGGCATACTGATCTCTTAGCATCTTGCAATGACCTGATAACAGGCTAGCAGGAGAGTAAACTTAATTATTTTTTTAAGCTAGAGACTGACAATAGAGGACACTGAATATTTCTGAAACCGAGATCTTCTTTTCTGTCATTAAAAAGCCGGGGAAATCTGAAAGGAGTGTGAATTCAAGGCATATATCGCTGCGATTATTGAAGGGTTTTCAGAGAGTGGCTTATCACCTCCGGGCTTATTTACCTGATAAACCGAAGCCTTACGCTTCAAAAGCCCCAGCTCCTCAACCCCAGCGCGGTAGCCACCTCTTAGCGAGGATGAATAAAGTCCGATGGCGTCGGCAAGCGAGACATCACCGAGGCCTTTTGTCGCAATTTACACTTCAAAAAAATACCCCCCAAACGTCTCATTATAAGCAATAACTGCATAAAATGAGCTTGAGAAGATGTCTGAGGGGCCTTTGCCTCCCTCGTTTTGCTCTTTGAACTTGACTTCTTCATGAGTAAAGGTGACGGAGAAGCCGAAGGGTGAAGGTCTGTGGTTTTGGGGACGTTTGAGAGGATGCACGACGCATCCCTGTGAGCTGCTGAGCCCAAGCGTGAGCTCTTCCAGCCACCCGGGCACGAGATTAAGATCTAATTTCAGATGGCCTTTACCAACCTCGCTGTGAACAGCAGTAATCTACAAAAAAGCAATAAATACCCTTTGTTACCGGCGTTCGCCAGCCGGCAGGGTACTGGAAAGCCACTTCTGTCCCCGGGGAAGTTCTGTGAAGGGTTCCCATTTCCCTGCGCATCCTTCGCTGCCGTTCCCCGGCCGCGGAGCCGTCTCGCCCTGCCCGTCATCGCGGCCCCCCTCCTTCGACGTGCGTGTTAATCTTGATTCTAAAACATCCTACAGACGCCGCATGCAAATGTACCGAGTGATTCAAATTGGTTTTCTCTGTTTGTAAATGTAGTGTTCTGTGACTGCTCAGGGGCACTTTGAACATATGCTCCTTGATATCTGACATTTTTCAAAGTCTCAAGCAAGGAGGATATTCGCAGCCTCGGCACGCGTGGGGCTGTTGTGCTGCCCCATCTCTCCTCCCGCCCCGCGGCGCACACCCGGAGCCTGCCTTGGGCGAGAGCGGGTTCAAACCCTTAAATGAAAGGTTTTTCTTTTTGGATGTGTGTATGNGGGGGGGGGGGGGGGGGGGGGACGGGGGACACACAAGGGGCGGAATGCAAATTCCCTGTGAATTAAGCAGAAAAGCCCATTTCCAGAGTTTCAGTTGCAGCAAAGTCTTTTATTCAGGAGGTTTTGTGTGAAAATAGCATTACTTATATCTTCCTGCCTTAAATTGTCTCTGCAGAGACCTGTTCTCTGTGGATCGATGATCTGGGATGGGAGAGGCTGGCTGCTGCTCTCAGCCCCAGACTGGGGCCACCAGCCCTGGGTAAGGGGAGCAGGGGAAGCACAGGAGAGCCTTTTGCTGCCCCTTTCCACACCAAACCCCGCATTTTCATGACCTCCACATGTTCCTTGCTGCCTATGGTGAGACTTCTCCTTCCTTCCTCTCTCCTTGGGCAGTGTGACCTAGTGGGTGGCACCTGAAGGTCTGATGGCTCAAGTCACGGGTATGTAAGCACATATGGATGGAAGTGCTGCTCTAGCCCAGGTGTCCCACTGATCTGCGAGAGGTTCCTGCTCTTGGATGAGGCATCCCAAAAATAGCTGTGAGGCTGATGCTGAGCATGGTGGTGTGTTTTCACATCAGCCCTAATGGGCCCAGATGCAAATTGGGAGAGATGAGGAGTGAGCTGACGTGCTGTTTGGCCACCTCACTGCAGGGGTGATGCCCCATGGAAAGACAGCCTTCAGTCATGTGGATCAAACCTTCAGTCATCTGCACCTAGGGAGGAATAACCCCATGCACCAGTAGAGGTTAGGGGTTGACCTGCTGGAAGGCAGCTCTGCAGAGAGGGACCTGGGAGTCCTGGTGGACAACAAGTTGACCATGAGCCAGCAATGTGCCCTTGTGGCCAAGAAGGCCAGAAATATCCTGGAGTGCATTAAAAAGAGCACGGTCAGCAGATTGAGGGAGGTTATCCTCCCCCTTTACTCTGCCCTGGTGAGGTCACATCTGGAGTACTGTGTCCAGTTCTGGGCTCCCCAGTTCAAGAAAGACAAGGAACTACTGAAGAGAGTCCAGCAGAGGGCTACGAAGATGCTCAGGGGACTGGAGCACCTCTCTTATGAGGAAAGGCTGAGAGCCCTGGGGCTGTTCAGCCTGGAGAAGGGAAGGCTGAGAGGGGATCTCACCAATGCTTATCAATATCTAAAGGGTGGGTGGCAAGAAGATGGGGCCAGACTCTTTCCAGTGGCGCCCAGCGACAGGACAAGGGGCAATGGGCACAAACTGGAACATGGGAAATTCCATCTGAACATGAGGAAAAAGTTCTTTCCTGTGAGGGTGGCAGAGCACTGGCACAGGCTGCCCGGAGAGGCAGTGGAGTCTCCTTCTCTGGAGATCTTCAAAACCCACCTGGATGCGTTCCTGTCCAACCTGCTCTAGGTGAACATGCATTGGCAGGGGGGTTGGACTTAGATGATCCCCAGAGGTCCCTTCCAACCCCACCATTCTGTGAACCCACCTGCATTTGCGAGCCAGCACCGCTTCATTTCTCTGGATGAGGAAGCTGAGGTTACTGGAGAGATGCAGCATCGCTCGTTGGGTTCCCGGGTGCAGTCCGCACCTCGTGTGCAAGGTTTGCACGTGGCAGCCCAGACATTGCTGCGGTGCATCCAGCGAGAGGCTGCGGTGGTCATGGTGCTGCCGGCATGGAGCTGCACTCCCCTGGCTCCAGAAACACACAGCCTTGTTCCTCGAATGCCTGGCTGCAGCACAAGACTTTAGGTACACGTTTTAACACTAATTCCTTCCACTGAAGGGGAATAAGTACTCTAACAGTTAGTTCGCTACGATAATTAAAATTCATGTTATCTTTCTCTAAGCTGAGAAGACTCTCTGTTGTCAGCACCTCCAGAGGTCCTAGTTTAGCTTCTTCTGGTTCGTTTAATGATATAACAGTGAGAAGTAGAGATATTCCTTTTAATGTTGATGTGCAAGGTTTAGAATTAAATGTCTCTGCTGGTTGCTGGGTACTTTCTGCTACTGCCAACCCCATGAACTCTTTAAACATATGCTAATGAGCCCGACTTGCTCCCGTTCCTTCTGTATAATCCATGAAGGAAGAAAAGTCAATCTTACTCTTGCTGCCTAATGGCCTCTATATGTTGTAGTTAGCACAAAAACACTGTGAAGTGACGGAGATCAAGAGTTAAATGCATGAATTAAGCAGAGTCCCTCTGACCACACTCCATTAGAAGAGAAACTGTCTCTAGGGAGACAAAACAAGATTTCTCTTTATATATACATTATGAGAGTCGCCCACTGATCCTCCAGGCATTTTGAAACATTACTGGCACCCTAGTGATGTGGACAGAATCTAATTTATCAATATCACTACAACTTCCTACCTGAGATGTTGCTGGAATACAGATATGCTGCAGCATAATAAAGTTTAAAGGAGTATGTATATTATAAGTAACATCGCTTTCTATCATGCACCTGACCTCTCAGCCCTGATAGAAGTCTAAAAGGTTTATTAATCGGAATTGCATGTATTTTAGCAGTCTTGATATTTTTGACATTGCTTTTGAACACCTGCACGCGGTTTTCTGGCTTGGCCAGCAGCTGCTTGTGTGTGATTTGCTCAGAAAATAGAGGGGGAAAGTTATCCAGCAAAGCTCCTATGATGGATGAATGCAACAGAATTACAGTGGTAAACCTCCTGCCATGGCAGCAGACTGGTGAGCTTCAGCCATGGGACGGGAGACTCTTCCACGGTTCTTTCAGGCAAAATCTTTTCATCTGTAGCAGCTGAGGAAAAAGCAGTCACCGTAAAAGACTGCCTCCACTCCAGCTCTGTGATGCTGTTCTTAGCGTTGTTATGATTGATTACGGCGTCTTATATGGCCATTGGGTAAAAATAAGAGACTAGCAGACCTTGTCCCCTGCCTCGTGTTCCTGCAATCCCATTCAAAATGCTGCTGCTGTAATCAGCTTCTTACCCGGAGTGTTTGATGAGGATATGGGCCAGTCTTTGCCGCCGCGTTGGATGTGATCATCTGATCTCAACTTTTAAAGTTATTGACAGTTTATTTCTCTGCATTTATCTTACTGCGACCCTCCTGCTTCTCCTTTTGCTTCAGGCATTTCTCCCATAGCACCTTCCCCCTCACCGCCCCAGCCCCAGAATCTGCCGTGGTTCTGCAGACGTGTGGCTTTCGTCTCCTGGTGCCGTTCCAAGCCTTCCCCCAGTGCAAGCTGTGAGCTGCTGGCTGTCCTTGGGGGGAAGCCTCAAATACCCTTAGCCTGTTCCGAGCACCGTTCCCCACTTCTCTGCCTACCACATCCACAGGAACTGTGCTTCTACAGCCATCTCCTGACTCCTGTCCCTGTTTGGGAATGCAAGAAGTATATTTTACCATATGTTTTATATGTTGTTGCATGTAAGCACATAATCTTAACTGAGGTCTCTGGACACTGCTCTAGCACAAACAGTAAGGTTTCCAACAGCAGTGGTCACCACTGTGTTGACTTCTCAAGGGTCCTCGAGCAGTTGGCCCCAGCATTTGCGGTCTTCCAGTTTTAGTATGGGCAAAGATACCAGGTAAGAATCTGGAAGAGAGGGAAACCTGCTATTTGGGTGTAGAATTTGTGCGTTATGGAATGGGGTCGTACAAATCTTATGAGCTGTTTGGATAATGTCTTCTTAGCATCCCTCAGTAGATACTACATGACCTTTCAGGAAAGGGTCTACCATCATCTGATCTTTAGTAGGGTTTGGTACCAGTACCAAAAATTTTGCTGGCTACTTTAGAGTGAAAAACTTCTAAGAACAACAGTATGGAGAGTGTACCACCAGAGAATATTTATTTTTCAAATAAAACCATTAATATGAGTTAGTTTTTTCATAGTGATTTGGGCAGACGTGTTTCTTTCTATCACTCTTTCAAATTTCCCAGAAGTGTTCTCAGAGGGGCCTCCAATCTTTTACAGGACACTTTAGGACATTTTAGCCCTTCTAATAAATTCTTTAGAGGAAATCTCTTAATCAAAAGTCAGAATCCCATTTGACATTGTTTGTCCTCCTTTATATACCTAAACATGAGAAGAGTTCTCCAGAAGTTGGGTGTGGGTGTTTACGGTGGAGTGCGCTAAATTGTTTTCAGGAACTATATGCTGCGCTGGCTCACGATGGCTTTCAAAACAGAAAAAATAATCTTTCTTCAAGTGCTATTTTTATCAGTAATTCCTTAGCCAGAGGATCTAGATGCAATTATCAAAAGGGAGTAAAAGAATAGGACGAGCTAAATTCAGTGCGTGTACTTTTTCTGCCCGATGCAGTGTGTAGGCCTGACTCCATCTGCTTTCAACGTGAACTTTGTGAAGTTGTAGTCTGCCGCAGGACGATGCGTTGAGCCTCGAGCGCAGCATGAGGCTGTACGGTGTTTACAGCTGTTTGCTTTCCTCTCTGGGTGCCAATAGCCGCCTTTTAGAGAAACCAGCTGGAAGAGCACCCCAGTAATCCTTTTAGAGCTGGCCGGATCCGTGTTTAAGTACTCCTTTTGCTGCTTCTCTCTTGAAGACAATTCCTTACGGCAAGATCAGTGTGATCAGATGCATTATTGCTGAGGTTTTGTATAGGGCGTGCAGCCTTTCTTCCAGCACTGGCATGCCATGTGTATAAAGCCATCGTCCCAGGAGATAAGCTTCTCCATCCCCATTGCCTGAGCTTGAAGATGCTCACACAGGAAGGGTTTCCTTATGGTACTTTACTTCTGGTGCTGGCTCACATCACGCCATGAATGCATTTGTTCTATAAAGACACACGGGCTTTGGTTCAGTTTTGTAATATCGCCACATTTCTGGGTTTTGCTCTGATATTTATTCCTCGTGCTCTGCTCTCCCCCCATGGTGTTTTGGTTCGATGCAAGCTTCTTAATGGAAAAGCAATTGCTTAGGGAAATACGATGCCTATCAACTGTCTGATCACGGCTATCAGTTTGTGGAATTAAACTGAGACTGTATCAGTGTAAAGGCTCCACGAAGAAAATTTGCTTCATAAAATTCATCTTGCATATCATGACTCTCTTTGTCCGTAGTGTTCAGAGGCTCACTGTTCTTTCCCCATGATCTACTGAATAATAACAGTTAGCACTTGCATCTGCAAATCAATATGCAGCCTTTAGCTCCTGGCCGTCGTGAAAGTTGTGTTATTGTGTTAAACAGTAACCATTACCTTTCATGCCTATAACTGGTCGTCGCGTTCTGTATTTCTGTCAAATTTGACAACAATCACCTCCTGAAGCTTTAACAAAAGACAGAAATTCCCCTGGTGCTTCTGGCAATTACACATTAGTCTACGTGGAGACAGAAGATTACTTGCTGATTCCTGTTTGCTGATTCCATTATGTATGCTCCAGTACATAATGGTTTGTTAATCCTTTAAAACAGCATAGCCAAAAATATTCTTTTGAAATCATACTGTTTTGGTCCTATAAAAAAAAACCAACAGCATCAAAAATGATGAATTCCGTAGAGTCTCTTATAACCACTGGGGTTTTTAAAATGATCGCTATCAGGAAACTTATCATTACGGTAGCCGGACTGTGTGCTATGTGGTGAACTGCTTCCTTTTGAAGATATTCATTTTCCTTCCGTCGATTTGATGCGATATGCTTGCAGTCTAGCCGGGCAAGAGTAATCGTGGTGAGGAAGACAGCTTGGTGTTTTATTGTGCTCTAAAATAATTCCATTAAGATCTAGTCTCTTTCCTGAGATGAATCCCTGTTTTCTCTTTGCGGCGTTTGCGATCGCTCAGCTGCAAGCTTCACCCGCAGCCCTGTCCCGACGGAGAGCCATGGGCTATTTTGGCCCTATCAAAGTCAGGTTGATACACTCTCATGAGGTTGTACCGTTCTCCCAAATCTGGGTTCTTTACCCGGTGCGCAAAAATCAATCAACACATGGAGTCGGGATATTTGTTTGAGTCCAGTTCTGTGCAGAAAAAGGTGCTAGGCGATAACTCGCAGAGCTAGCACACCTTTTGAGGAATAAGCTGGGGGTCTTATATACCAAGTAACAATAAAGAAGAAACTACGATAAATGATAGGTCAGTCATTCTGCACTCCTAACTATACATATGAAAGCAGAAATTTACCATTCTCGTATCTTGAGATTCCTATTGTCTTTGTTTGAGATGAGTTTGGCATTACCAAGGTCTCTTCTCGTCTCCAATTCACCAACTGCACAAACCCACCTGGTTTCGAAACCTGTGATTTTTGTGACCCTTTTCTTTTGACACCAGTACTCAGCCTTGCTTGCAAAAAATGCAATGCTGTATAGTACCATGCTCTGTGAAGTAGGATAAGGACAGAGAAAACAGACTGTGATAAAAAGTTTGGCCCCGTCTTGCTTTGTGCTTCAGTGCAAACTTTGCCCCGCCACGCTCAGTCCTGCACACTGGACGCAGCTCACATGTCTGAGCTTTGGGGTTAGCTCTGCAATGAAAATGCATTCCTTATGGAAGAATGGCCATAACGCTCACTGAGAAGCCCAGCATCACTTTTTCTTAAACCTATTTTACGTCCCTTGCTGGCGGGAGGACGGCGGTGATGCCATCCCACAAAAGGTCATGGCGAGTTTGAAGGGGCAGAGCAGCAGCAGGTCCCACTCTGATCCCGTCCCCATCGTCACGGGTATTGTCCGTACAAGCTGTAATAGATAGTCCTGTCCCTGTAGAGCTCGCCATCTAATAGACGAGACGGAGACGGTGAGAGTAATATTATCCGTCTTCCGCAGATGGGGAAAAGAGGCACGAAGAGATTAAGCCCAAGGTCGCAGAGGAAGACTGTGGCAGGACCAGGAATTGAATTCAGCTCTCCGGGGTCTTCGTCCAGTGCCTTAATCACAAAACCCGCCCTCGCCTCTATGCTTTTCTATTATTTAATCAGCTGAAGAAAAAAATGCAAATTGATTTAATTAAAGGAGAGAGCAAATTTCTAATTTCAGCCTGGATTCATTCTATGGTTATGGAAATTTTGAAGAATGGAGAATAAACATCTGTAATTTCTTTTCTCAACAGATGTGTTTTCATTTACACAGCTGTGCAAAAATGGTATTTATATATTTTGTGACGTATAATTTTAGCCTAGAAACAGATCTGATGTTGGACTACCAAGAGGTGTCATTTTCTGGCTTGCAGAATAATCCTCTTTCTGGCAAAAAGTCGGTCATGTTTCTTCCCGCAGACATGGTTTCTTCCTTTAAAGTGTCTCTCAAAATTATTTTATACTCGATGAAGCAAATCCTCCAAAGGCTTCATTATTCTGATGGTAGCATCATCTGATTGAATATTTCAATCATAATATCCTTTGGAGAATTTTAGCGGTTTCCACTCGGGGTTTTGGCGGCTTGGATTCATGTGTGTTCCCGAGGTTTTGAGGAATGGGTGTAAGAAATTCAGATCATTTCGGATGCACGGAGTTCACTGGGGAGGTAGATGTTAATGTTTACTCTAGCCATTGATTAGAATACATTAGATTGCCTCTTTCCAACGTGAAAAACACAAACGTGCCTTCTTTGGGCCCCACTCAGCAAAGCATTTAAGCATGTGCTTATTTTTAAGCACGTGAGTGTTGTCTGAGCGTGTTCCTGCCACGCATTATTAGTAAATCGCAAAGGTTAGTAGCTCAACATGAGCCAGCAATGTGTGATCGCAGCCCAGAAGGCCAACCGCATCCTGGGCTGCATCAAAAGAAGTGTGGCCAGCAGGGCGAGGGAGGGGAT
>VUYV01000057.1:2969596-3021345 GCA_008711295.1 Anarhynchus alexandrinus | reverse complement strand
GACTTTTTACTGGGGCATGGAGTGATAGGACGAGGGGGAATGGCTTCAAACTGGAAGAGGGCAGGTTTAGATTGAACATTAGGAAGAAGTTTTTCACTTTGAGGGTGGTGAGGCACTGGCAGAGGTTGCCCAGAGAGGTTGTTGAGGCCCCATCCCTGGAGGTGTTCAAGGCCAGGCTGGACGTGGCCTTGGGCAACCTGGTGTGGTGGGAGGTGTCTCTGCCTATGGCAGGGGGGTTGGAACTCGATGATCTTTAAGGTCCTTTCCAACCTAAACCATTCTATGATTCTATGAAAGTGTCACTCATCGGATCTGACTGCTGGGGCCTCCCGATGCCAGGAAAACTTGTAATATTTGTGGCGTGCGCTGCCCGAGGCTCTCCGCGGGAGTGCTCTCCATCGAGTCCCTCCTCTCACTTTGGTGTCGTTCCCCTTTGTGTTGCCACGTTGTTGGGAAGCTGTGGGCGCTTGCGGACACGCTTCGTTTCTGTGCGGGGCAACTGCCTCCTCGGCCTGAGCGGGGCTGTGCCTGCNCTCCTTTCACTTTGGTGTCGTTCCCCTTTGTGTTGCCACGTTGTTGGGAAGCTGTGGGCGCTTGCGGACACGCTTCGTTTCTGTGCGGGGCGACTGCCTGTCGGCCTGAGCGGGGCTATGCCTGCGCTTTGTGCAAGTGTTGGTGAGATCAGGGCCTCTGTGAAGGGCAGAAGGGGAGGAAAGAAGCTTTTCTGCCTTCGCCCTTGATGTTTCTTCCTCGTTCAGTGAAAAAATATCTTTAGATAATTCTCAAGAAAATTCTGTGTTTGTTTTGGTAAGCGAGTTCCTACCAGGATGCCAATTTTAGAGCTTTCTAGAGAGCTACGACAGCCGTTGGTACCCTGTTGCCTCCTTTTCCCCCTTGGACCCCCTGGAGAACGTATGAAAGACTTTGGCATCCACCTTCGAAGAAGGAGCTCCCTCAGGCTTACGTTGCCGCCTCCGAATTGCTGTGTAGCTGAGAACTACTTGTTAAGGTTGTTCTGCTTATTTCAGGCTCACATTAGGTTTTATGAACTTTAATGAACAGTAAGTAATAAATTTGCTGAAGAAATTGGGTTAGCCTGTGATTAACATTCAGAGTGATGCAGATGAGTGTACCAATGATGGGAACATGTGCTCACATCACGATGAAATGCAGATGAGAGGCCCTGGAGCAAGCCCAAGGATGTGGGCCAGCGTAGTTTCATCTCTGTCAGCTTTAATCTGATCTAAAGCGCGAGTGCTACCGGCCTGCAGAAGGAATCTCAAACCCTGGGAAGACCGAAATACAACTTTTGTTTTCTATTAGAGGCCATTAAAACATTTTCTTTACAATCAAAGCTCCGCAACATAAAAGCGCAAGACGCTCTATCTAAAAAACAATATTTCTAGCAGTAGGGAAGAGAGGGGAAAATGGTTGGAAGATGCCTCTTGATTTGGTTTAGCTTTTATAACACGCTGCTTTACTGAGCAGTCATTTTAGTCAATTGAAACCCAGCTGAGCCTCATCGTCTTATGACAGCGCCGTTGTACAGAACAGAGAGAAAAAACCCACCACTGCTCCCCCCCCTTTTAAATGAAGTGCAAAGTAATGCTAGAAAGGGAAAGAATAAATCAATTTTAAGTGGTAATCTATGAAGTTGGACAGAAAATGATGAGAAATGAAGCAACTGGTCATAGGAAATTGACCTTGAAAATGGTGTTTATCTTGCGGACGCAGTGGCAGGGCCCCGCTGCTGCTCCAGGCCGGCGGCTGAGGGGGGAATTTAAATCAGAGTTTCTTTGCTTTGAATCTCGGTTGGATTTTGGGGGAGTTTCTTTTAAGACTGTGTTCGCTGACAGTTAACGCCAGTGGTGCTGCTCGACAGCATCTGGCAGGCAGGATTTATTCCTTTGTGGCAGTCTTGTATTTTACTCTGTTGCTTGAAAGGCTGCGTCTGTTTGGGAGCAGTAATTGCCCAGGGTCAGAAAAATAGCCATGATTGTGTAATAGATACATATGCTAGCAAAAGAGATGGTATTTTTACCTGGCTTTAATTTCCATACAAATAAACACATTAAAGCAAGTAAAAGGACAAATGAGTAATACAAGTCACCTCAGCTATTTTAAACTCTAACACCTACTTACACCAGAAGGATGGCTATTGCAGTATTATATACATCTTTATTTACAGCAAAGGTACAGAAGGGTGTGGGAGGTGGAATATATCGAGTTTTCGCTAAAACTCCTCCAACAGAAAACAATTGACAATGTATTTCCATGATTTGTGTCTTCCTAGGGCGGATGGTCAGGACTCCTTCAGATGAGCTAAATACTTTTTGGTTCAATTGATGATGATCTTCTGCCTTTTTTAGTGTCAGCTGTGTCCATAATTGAGCCATATGCAACTCACCATGGTGGGTCATCTCCTGTTCTTGGGCACCTACTTGGGTGTCTCGGTTGTTCCCAGCTAAAACATGAAGGTGCAAGTAGACACCTGCCACGCCATGGAGACTTTATGGTTTCGATGGTCAGCAAAATAACCTTATATTAATGCCTTAACACATTAACTCCTATGAGGAGTGGCTGAGGGAACTGGGATTCTTTAGCCTGGAGAAAATGAGGCTGAGGGGAGACCTTATCGCTCTCTACAACTACCTGAAAGGAGGTTGTAGAGAGGTGAGGGTCGGTCTCTTCTCCCAAGTAACAAGTGATAGGACAAGAGGCAATGGCCTCAAGTTGCACCAGGGGAGGTTTAGATTGGATCTTAGGAAAAAATTTTTCACCAAAAGGGTTATCCAACATTGGAACAGGCTGCCTGGGGAAGTGGTGGAATCGCCATCCCTGGAGGTATTTAAAGACGGGTAGATGTGGTGCTGAGGGACATGGTTTAGCGGGGGTTTTGGCAGCATTAGGTTGATGGTTGGACTTGATGATCTTAAAGGTCCCGTCCAACCTAGACGATTCTATAATTCTATAACTTTACTGAAACATTAGAAAGCTCTGCGTCACTTCTAATCTGAACTATACAAGTGGGCTATCTGGTTTACTCAGTTGGTTAATACAATCAGTGATCTCCTTTGCCAGCACAGATTCTCTTTCAGCATAAGTCAGATAGCAAACACAGCCAGGAAGGTCACTGGAGCTGCCCCGTTGTAAGTGACACCAAGTCAAAGCCCTTAAGTGCCCTATATTGTGTCTGGTGACTTGTCGCAGACTTTGACTTTCTCCTGAGCTTCTAAGAAGCCTGAGGAATTGCTCATATTGACTGTTAAAAGATGTGGTCCAGGCAGTATCTGCAAGTAGCAGTTGCTTCTGCTTGTACAGCCAGCATCCACCCTAGCTCTGTGCACATAAGGGCTTATTTTCCTGGATGGAACCATGCAGGGTTTGGAAATGCTCCAGCTGAAGGCATTTCCCTTGGCTGGGAGCGTTTCCCCATCGATTCGATCCTGCGTGTGTCTACAGGGATAGGGTCTGGGACGGGCATCCAGAGCAGGCGAAGGGAACCAAAGGGAGCGAGGTGGGAAGCGGTACTCGCCAGCGAAGCTCCAGGAGGAGAGGAGGGGAGAGGAGCCCCGCTCGCAGCAGCTCTCCATGGAAAACTCGTATTGATCAAGTGCCGGTGACATTCGGGTTGGCTGTCTTATTATAGAGCTTGTGCTCTGATGGAAAACTAACAAATAATAAATCTAAGCAATGTTTTCAGACTGTGCAAAAATTAAGAATTTTGAAGCAAGGCTTCTCCAGATATTTAAAATGCAGCAAGCTTTTTTTGTCCTGGGTCTTGAGATGTTAATGACTTTGACTAATTGTCAACACCACCAATTACTATGACTGATACCTTATCATTTCCCACAATGAGCAATGCTAATTAAAATTGATTGTGCTGCTGTTCTGGCACAGCAGCGAGTTTCCTTTTCATTTTTTTGTTTAAACATGAGCTTATTGTGCCGATTTGGTGAATTAAATAAGGAAAGCTCATTATTCTGATGTTTATTTTTTGAGCAGGGGTTTTAAGGCGCATTGGAAGCCTGTTACGAGTGTCAAAGAAATAGAAGAGCTTGAATGAATTGTATTTTTGGAGTACCAAAACATACACCTAATAATAATACTTAGCACTTTTATACCACGGTGCTTTTTACATGATCACATTTCTGTACAAACGTAACTACTCCTATTATCTCGGTGAGGTGGGTAAACACTATTACTTCTGTTTCACAGATATTGAAGCTGAGACACGGGAGCTTTGAATCTCTAATAGCAGCGCACTTCAAGCGATTCACTTCAATTAGATTACAGGTCTCTGTTTTACAGCAGCGTGAGCCGGATCAGTTAGGATTTGCAAGGCTGCCTTGCTTGAATTTTATACAAACTTGGCCTTTTATTTCTCACTTTTTTTTCCTTTTAAAAGTATGATTATTTATTTCTCCCAAAGATAGGATCAAGGTTGCCTTGCTGCTGGCCTGCCCTGTGCCGGCTCCTGCCGGTAAACATTGATTCCACACGTAGAGGGCACAGCCATGCAGGAGGGCTGGAGTTGTGTCCTCCTTTTTTGCGGTCTTTGCTTCGTCAGGTTAATCTCCTCATGTCAGGAAGGACTTTACTGGGGAGAAGCTGGTTGTGGGGAGGAGAGAGGGCTGCGTTGTAACGTGGGATGGTACCCCGAAGCTCATGTGTTATGTATCTCCTGTGCAGCACTGCAGTGGTGTTCTGAATTCAGCTGTGATTTTACACGAACTTTTCCATGGGGAATGTTTACGGGATAAGTTATCAATGGAAGATGTACCTGGTTTTTGAACTATTCTGCTGCTATCCTCTTCTTAAGTGGCTGATTGCAGTTAATAGCACAAGTCTATGACCTTATCCTGTTGGAGATTTATTTAATCTGGACAATTGATTCCTTCCATGATCGATATGTAATGAGTTAATATGTAATGGATATAAATGCATGGAATTGCCTGAAATATTCCTTATATCCTCCTACTTAGTCCGTAAAATGAGTCAACTACTTCATGGTAGTTATTGGGGAAAAAAAAAAGTCTTTTAAAGAATTCTACATGTTGCACTTTTTCATAAATGAGCTCTCTCTTGGGTCTTGACAGAAAGGGAACCCATGTTTGCCTGCGTGGTGTCTTGCATGAGCAGTTAAAGAGGAGTATGTCAATCAAAAAATGTTTTACATTTATTGGGAAAAAAACCTTTTAGATGCCTGGCATTTGAAAGCAAGATAAACATACTTACATTAGAGAAATACCAATAGCAAAAATCGTATCTGAAAAGTAAGCATTTCAGTCCTGAGCACTATTTCTCGATTATTTACAGCTACATGAATTTCTCTTGAGCATTGATTTCTCTTCTGATCCTGGTATAAGCTGGGAGCAACCTTATAAATCTGCAGACCTCTTTATACCATAGTTCCACAACTGACTCCAGTGCAAATCCTTCTTGCTGCAAAAAAGGGGAGGTCCTGCCCTCCCCACCCCTCTGGGTTTGGCTCTCCTGCTCCACCGGTAGCGTTCTAGGGACCTAGATCAAGTTAAAAATCTGGCTGAAAAGTAGTTTAAAAAATAACAATATGTGCTGGTTTTGGCTGGGGTAGAGTTAATTTTCTTCATAGTAGCTAGTATGGGGCTGTGTTTTGGATTTGTGCTGGGAACGGTGTTGATAATTCAGGGATGCTGTAGTTACAGCTGGGCAGTGCTTACACAGGGTCAAGGCCTTTTCTGCTCCTCACCCCACCCCACCAGCGAGTAGGCTGTGGGGGCACGAGGAGCTGGGAGGAGACACAGCCGGGACAGCTGACCCCAATGGACCAAAGGGATATTCCATACCATGTGATGTGATGTTCACAGTATATGGGGGAAGAAGAAGGAAGGGAGGGATGTTCAGAGTGATGGTGTTTGTCTTCCCAAGTAATGTTACATGTGGTGGAACCCTGCTTCCCTGGAGATGTCTGAACACCTGCCTGCTGATGGGAAGCAGTGAATGAATTCCTTGTCTTGCTTTGCTTGTGTGCACAGCTTTTGCTTTACTTATTAAACTGTCTTTATCTCAACCCATGAGTTTTCTCACTTCTCACCCTTCTGATTCTCTCCCCCATCCCACCGGGGCGGAGTGAGCGAGCGGCTGTGTGGTGGTTTGTTGCCACCTAGGCTTAGACCACGACATAATAAAAAGAAATGTTTTCAGCGGTGACCAGTTGTTTGGTGTGGGGTTTCTGCACAGTTATGTGAAAGCCAAGGTGGCACCAGGCCGTGGGGGGCTTGGGTGTGGGGTGTCGGAGCGAGCCCACCTCCGCTGCAGCAGCACATTTGATGCCTAATCAAGCAAGGCCTCAACGCCTCGACGCCTCGACGCCTGCAAGCGAGGCCTCACGCTGTCTCTCTAGCGGTGCTCTCCTGAGCGTTTCACCTAGGTTAATTTGTTTATGTTGGGAAAGTGCTAGGAAATGGCACTGGAGAAGTGCAAAGTGTTCCGACTGGACATAAGCACTCCCCTTTTTTTAGCAGTAAAAGAGCTGAAAAGAGCGGTGGTATGTGTTCAGCTGACACGCGCTGATGGCACCATTATCAGAAGGTAATGTGTTGCCATTAGCACATGAAGCTGTGAAATAACGTGCCAAGTGTGTCTTCTTGAAGCGCATTGGACCTAATTCTCCTCTCATCTGTATTGATATGTCTCCATGGACTACAATGAAGTTGCTCATGATTTACACTGTAGAAAATCAGAGAGGAATCATGGATGACTGACTCCCTCGGTGTAACAAGCTGTACGTGAGGGCAGAAGTTTTTACTTTCTCCTCTATTTCCAAATGTCCCCTGGAGTTTTGTTGTGAAAAGTCAGTTATGAAAATTGAGAGTGTGAGGGGGGGGAATATGTCATTTGGGTTGTGATTTGCTGTTAATTAAACTTTAGTGTGACACATCCTTTATGTCAGGGGATTCCTGATTCTCATCTCAGTGGCCTGGTAGAACGGAGGAGCATCTCCATCGAGATCAATGCTCATTATGATTTTCCTCATTATCATCATGATCCTCATCAGTATTTGTTCTACAACACTGGCTGTGGAACAGAAGCGTAGGCAGAGATGACCCTCGCCTGTTCCTGTTCAAAACCTTTCATTTTTAACAGACAAGAGACACAAAGGCTGGGGAGGGGAAAGCCACAGTGAACTCATAACAGAGAATTAGATCCAACTACTTGGAAGTCAAAATCAGCCTTTCTTTCCTCTGCAAATGACATGATGAGATAATCAGTTTTCATTATTTTCATCAGAGTACGAGCACTCACACACAGGTTGAAACCCACAGCGCACAAGATGGTTGATGGATGTTATCAGACAGGTTTTAGCTGAGTGAAGCTCACACATCTGTGCAAGAGAGGAACGCAAGGGTAGGTGGGAATGGAGTCTGCCCAAATACCAGGGGAGGCAGAGGGGGAGGGTGGTCAAATTTAGTAAGTGTTCGCTAGAGAGAGAAGATCTGGCATGGAAGGTGGGGTCCACAGCCTTGACCTGTTCATGTTTGGTGCCCTAAATGGGATTTTGAGAACTGTCCTTCTTTCCCCTCAACTGCAAGAGTGTTATTGTGGGGAAAATGCTCCTTTTACAGTCTCAGGCCTGAACCATGGCTTTAGGGTTGCACTGCAGGTGGCAGGGAGCCCAGTATGATTTTCTTGCCTAGCAGTAGCTTGTCCTTGAGGTGCGTGTGGGCTGACGTCAGGACAGGGGAGCTCGGCCTCGGAGGAGAACCAATGGGAACAAGGTTCAACTCCTGCTCAGCGCCCCTTAAATAACCTCCTCAGACCCTGTTACGCTCACCATGGTGACGTTGCTGGCATGAAACGCCGAGAAAGGGCAGACACTGCCAGAAGCATCTGGGAAACAAATTCAGAAAGATTGTCCAGATGTGGAATGACATTTGGGGGCAAATCCAGGAGCAGAAGACCTGACCGACATCCCAGTTGTGTCTGAATGATAACGAATGCAGAGCTGGAGAGAAGCTGGTCTCAGGCCATGATTACAGACATATCCTGGCAAGTCAGCCTGTTTCTGGACCTGTTCTGTGCTACATGTGGGACAGCAGGAGAAGCATCTGCACTGACATGTACCTGTGGGAGATCTCACACACAGCAAGCATTTGATTATCTGACCACCTTGTTTTGCTGGGTGACCTCTTGTAAAATCTGCAAAAAGAACCACAGAAAAAAAAGTGTCCCGTCAACTTAGGGGCCTGGATCTTTCTGCTTAAAATGTTTAAAATCAGTTCTTTTGGGCGCTCTGGAACAGAAAAGACCCTTGCCAACCTGACAGCTCATTTCTTCTGGTTTGAGATGTAGGAGGAGGGGTGTGATTTCTGTGACTCATGTTCTGACAACCAACTGATAATCCCACAACTGTTCCTTCAGTGCCAGTAGTTTCTCTTTCCGCTGATGGAAAGTCGTCTGGGGGTCAAGAATTGGATGGAGTTGTTAAGGCTCTCACATAGAAATGGTGGGATACAAACATGTTGAAGTTGCAGTTATCTCTTTGGGGAAAACCACAGCTCAGAATATAACAACTATTGAAAGCTTTGGGGTTCCTGGAACAGATCAAAACTAGTCAGGATCAGCCTTACTTCCAGCCTGATGAAAGAGGTGTTAATCTTACTGCTCATAAAGAATTTAAGGATCTAAATGTATGAGCTGCAGCCTGGAAGATTAGAAGAACACTTAAATAAATGATAGAGGCTGGATTGACAGAAAGGCTGTCATGCTGGGATCAACTACTCTCTCTTCCTGACTAGCCAGTTCTCAGCCCCTATAGAGCTTCCAGTTATGGATCAGCACTGTTGTGATAGTGATTATCAGGATCTCTGCCTATGGCCAATGTCCAGGGGTCCCTGTCACACCGTAGAAACATCATCTGCAGGTCCTGTGCAATGCACTTAACTCTCTGTGGGATGCTGGTTTGACAGAAAGCTCTTCCAAATAAACTCTTGGAACGAAAGACATGCTTGCCCGGGAATGGATGAGTGTGGTGGGTTGACCTTGGCTGGCTGCCGGATGCCCACCCAGCCGCTCTCACTCCCCCTCCTCAACAGGTTGGGGGGGAAAATGTGACAGAGAAGCTCTTGGGTTGAGATAAAGACAGGAAGATCACTTACGAATTACTTTCACGGGCAAATCAGGTTTGACTTGGGGAAAAGTAATTTAATTTATTGCTTAAAATGGAGTAATGTGAGAAACAAAGACATAAACTAAAACATTTCTTTCCTCGCTTGTTCCCAGGTTCGACTCCACTCCGTTCCCAACTCTTCTACCTCCTCCCCACCCGCACAGCACAGGGTGGGTGGGAATGGGGAGGTGTGGTCGGTCCATAACAGCCCCTCTCTGACACTCCTTCCTCCTCACGCTTTTCCCCAGCCCCAGCCTGGGCCCTTCCATGGCTGCAGTCCTTCAGGATAAACCTGCTCCAGCATGGGCTCTCCACGGGCCATGGTTCCTTCAGGAGATATCCTGCTGCTCCATTGTGGGGTCTCCAGGGGCTCCAGTGTGGATATCTGCTCTGATGTGGATCCATGAGGCAAAGTGGTGGTTTTGATGAGTTTTCCTGGTGATTTCCTAATACCAGCTGTGTTTTGTGCCTGTTGCATGGTCGCTTTGGTCTCCCCTTCTGGGATTCATGTTAAGTTGGAGGCGTTTTATAGGTAAACTTTTTTTGTTTAAATGCTTATGTAAAGGATTAGCCAGATTTCGGAATATCTAAGTATAGATAGCCTTGGTTTATAAAACAGAGAACAATCCTAATTTATTGCAGAAAACAAACAGAATACTTTTTTTTTCTGAAAAAGAAGATAGCATTGAGAGTTATAGAATTAATGCATCACTGAAAAAAAAATACCCACCAAATTTCCTCCTCCCCTTCCTCTCCAAGACAGCGGCAGTGGTGAGGATCTGCTCAGGGTCACCCACTGCTCCTTTGCACTTCTACCCCGAGCCCTGCGTGCTCTCCAGTTTGCTACAAGGAACCTGGTTTGGGGAGATGTTTTGGTTGCACCAAAGTGTTTCATGGGTTGACCTCAGGAGGTGAACTCACATCATACTAAAATATTTGCTGCAGGTAAGAAGAGGTTTGGGGCTGTTATGGACCCAGAGAGGGTGGCGAGATGCCCCCTCTCGTGTGAGCGTTATAACCCGGTGCGTTTGTGTAGCACATGGGTTAATGGGCCATGGCTCAGACTTGCTGGAAATTGCCCGTGACCGTAGCACTGTGGTGACGTTTGACCTCTCCTGGCCCCAAACCAGAGCGGTGTCCCCTTTGGGTGAGACCTCTGCTGCTCTTCGTGGCAAGCTACAAGCCTATAGCTTCTTATGCGCTTAAAATGGCTGCTGGGGAGAGGGTGCACAAAATACGTTCCTCTTGTGAAAACCTCTTTTACGGCGATAGGTATATTTTAGCATTATGGATTTTCCTGACGTGTTTAGTTGAAAGGCAGCGAGATTGCCAATGCGCATCTGTATGTGCTGAGCAGCTGCTGGCACACAGGGCTGGGTGTTGGGCTGGCTGCGAGGCTCGTGGATGATAATTTGCCCCTCTAGAGCACGGCACAGCTAATGAACACAGTCCCTCCAGTCATAGGAAGCACACAGACGCTCATCAGAACAGATCGGAAACAGCCTCTGCTGACTGGACGCACGAAAAAGCTGCATTTTCTACATGGCAAATAGCAGGGTGTTGCATATTTTTCATTATTAACTCTGAATCCATACGATTAGGGGTAAAAAAGAAAAGAATATATTTTTATCCATTAAGTCTAATGATAAAATAATACCCTAGGGAAATATTGATCCCTACCTTGACCTCTCTCTCTTATAAAATAGGAATTTCCATTGTTTCACTGGTTTGTCAGCGCATTGCATGTGCTGGAGTTGGCAGTACACCTTGTATGAATATCAGCTCTGCTGTCCTGTTCCCTGCCCTTCCTTCCACCAAGACTTACCTCTCTCTCTTTCCCTTCCCATGGGTGACGAGGAGCGTGTCTGCTCGACGGACAAAATGCCTTCCTGTGACACCAGAAAGAAAATGATCCAGGGAGTTACGGGCCACTAAGCCTTCCATTTGTACTGGTAAACTGGTTCAAATGATAAGAAAAAAAAAAGAAAACATTTGGGAGATGCTGATAAGATCAGGCTTATCCAGTAGAAAGGTACTGTAGGATGTGGCTGGAAGTGATAGGAAAAGCCTACGCTTGATGACCCAGCAGGTCACTTACAGTCTTTCACTCTTAATCTCTTAGAAGTCTTTGAACTTGTCAATAAGAAAGGAAGAGAGAGGAACTGGCTTATCTCATTTATTTACAATATTGAAAGGTCTTTAGCAAAGCCCCTCGTAGAAAGCAGTCAAAAAGACAAGGTAAGCAGGTGATAGGGAAAAATATAGTCATGAATCAAAACCTGAAGGGAGGATTAGGTATAACTAGGCAATTTTCACTATTGCAGAGGGTTAAATCAGGGGTTCCTTGTATGTTCCCAAGTCCTATATCTGGTCTTTGATCTGGGATGGAGAAGAGGTGGAAGGCTGGACAGGTTTGTGGTTAGCAAAAAGCCACTGAGGTTGGTCAAGTCTAGGGAGGGCGGTGAGGAAAGTCAGAACAACCTAAACAAACCAATAAATACGGGACACAACATCCAAAAAATGTTCAGTGTAAATGTTTGGCTTTTGCACACCTTGTGGTTTCTGTTTGAATTTGCTCTGGTCAAATGGAAATAAAACAGTCTTCAGTTCTGCAGTCCATGTAGGAGAAGATCTTGTTGGGGCTGCTAATGGGAGAAGAGATAACCTCTCCCTGATAACCTCCCCGGAGGGTCTGCATTTCAGGAAAAACTGTACCAGTGACTTCAGACTCCCATTAATGATCCTTTTCAGAAGTACAGAAGGGTTAGACAAACCCATACATAGTATTATCTAAAAGAACAGCGATGGTACTCAGCATCAGAGTAGCCCCGTTAGTGAAGGGAACCCAAATGAATAGGCTTCAACGTATCAGTATGAACAATTTCCCAAATTACTACTGGGATTTAAGTTAGATTTTCTCCCTCCCTTTAGACACTGAATCTTGTTTCTTTTAAATAGCCATGTCTGTCTCTTTGTCCTAAACAAGAATTTTGAATAAGACTTAAAAAAATGCCATGTGTTTGCTTTGCCTGCTGGTCTGACTGTCACAGCTGAGTGTGTTCCCTGCACCGCTGATTTAAAAGACCGCCGCACCTCTGAATAGATGGAGCCTCTTCCTTCCTTCCCTGCCCAGTTCTCCGCCTTTCCCCACTACCTTTTAAGCCAGAGGAGAGCTACTAGATGTCCCTTTCAAAGCCGGGGACTGAAGTCCTGAATATTGCTAATTAGCAGCGAGAACCTTTTAAGGAATTGAAACGTTGGGTTGTTATGATTTGGGAAACAAAAGCTGAATAAGAACTGTAACACTTCACTATGGAATTCCACTTTATTTTTCGCTAATGCAGGCTAAGCTGCCTTACAGCAATCTTTTAAATGTAATGATTGAGACTATTATAGGAAATACTATACAAAGCAACATTTTTTTTTTGCAGCCTAAATAATAAGTAGGGCAAGGTTTTAAATGAGGCTAGAGTAATGAATGCTGTACAATAATTTTGATGATAAATTTCCCCGGAGGATAAAGTGGAAGAACAGAAGCAGGCTGTATTTAATCATGCAAAGTTAAAGGAATGCAGACCAACAAATATTTATAGAGATGCACGGTATTTCTAACCTGTTCTGAGATATTCTTGCCCCTTTTCACCTGAGCAACTTAGCAGAAATTCAGGTCTTTCACTGTGTAATAATTAGGAGGAGGAATTGATCACATGGGGTCAAGTGTTTCTTTGATGTAGTGCACAGAAATTCCTGCTTCCTCGCAGGCTGGAGGACTCAAAACAATAAGACATTTGTTTCTCACAGCTATTTCATTCATCAGTGAGTCTGAAAAGCTTGCTTTGAGCAGATAGACAGCATGTGATGACATATCCTGCAGCTGCTCTTCACCTAGTATTGACCCAAGGAGATATGTCCCCACCATAGAGCAGACCACCGTGCGGACATCCTAATTTTGCTCCCAAAAGCAGTATAGTTGCCTTTGTGCAGTGCTACCTGCAGGATAATAATGCATTGCATTACAGAGATGAGATCTGGGCTTCCACGTACTGGGCAAGCTCAAAATCTTTACCCCGTGCTCCATCACCAGGTACAGACCTGACCTTCCCATGCCTGTACCAAAGGTGGTGCTCCTCAAAGGTGATGCTCCTCAAAGGTGGTGCTCCTTGGCTGTGGTTTCTTCTGGTCTTTGCTGCTCAAGGAGGCAAGCACAACTTCAAAAACTAAGAGACAGTAAAAAAGTTACTGCTGACATCTGGCTTAATGTGTTCCTGGTTGTTCCGTACAGATGCACGTGCTTGTGGTGGAATTAGGCAATCATTCCGTAAAGCATAGGGTTGCGTTGCTTTGTGTGTGGGGTTTTTTTTTAAGTAACCATTAAAAGTAGGGTGTTTCAGTGGACTTTAGCTCAACCTCTAACAGTATTCACTCGGCAGAGGCAAAAACCTGAAGATTTCTGTTCTGCTGATCAATACTTAAAGCATACATTGATTTCCAATTTAGGTGTTAACTTTTTGGCTCTTAGAAATGCTCTTGATATCAATTTCCACCTTGCCTGGTGTTCATTATACGCTGAACATTATGACAGGGAGCACGCCAGGATCTCATCTGGTGAGACGATTAGTTCTAGTGACTTCAAGACTGCAACGTGCCAAGGTTTACTTGCGTTGTGTAAGTGTCATGGTAGCATGAAATATCTGTGTTTAAGGCAATGACCTAAGAAATGCTTTTCTTCTGGCCCGGCACAAGCTTCCTCTAGTGTTTCTGAGTCTGTGTAGTCCATCCCTGAAATGATATACTAAACTAATTAATAGGGCTGTTTATTACATTCATGTTGTTTTCTCATAATCATTCATAGAAAACGAGCCTGCGGTCCGCAGCTGGGGTTGCTGGATGGCTGGGCTTTATTTAAGCAATAAGACACACATGATAAGCAGTGCATTCCTATGTGATTATGCCTCCAGTAGTGTTAGGAGGCACAAGGTCAAAAGGCTCAGTGACTTTAACTACCTGAGAAGTGCCGGGTAATCCCCTGCAAATGGGCTGTCTGCAATGTCTTATTGCTGTATCAGAGAGGGAATTATTTCTTTTTAAAGGCAGAGACATGAATTACCTCTGTAATTGGCACAGGTATGACATCACTGACTGCCAATCAGAAATCCTCTCCGTCTTGGATTTTAACACCTTCATTTCAAGTGCAGGTCACCTGAACAAACTGATTTTGTTAAAATGGCGTTTTCTCCTCGTTGTGCTCCGCGTCCCATCTGCTTGCGCCGGTGAGGAAACCGCCGTTTGGGCTTTGTGCGTGCTGCGAATCGCTCGGCGGTACCTTTTGTATCACCATCAGGCACTAACCCGGGGCTGCAGAGTCTGTGCAGAGCCGCTGACCTGCAAGCCATGGCCTGAGTTGTAGTGCCTAGGACATGATTTAGACGGGCACTCAAGCAGTCAAGGAGGGCAGACAGCAAGGTAAGCGCTTCAGGATCCAGGCAGCGCGGCCAGGATTTCAAAATCAATGTGTAGCCATCAAATCTGTTCAGCCTAGCACTGTCTTTTCCTTTTTATTGGCAAACATAACCCCCAAATAATAAAATCATCCCGATTTACAGTTATTGTTGATAAAATAAGTACACGTAGGTTGCAGCTTTACTAGCCTGAGCAGGTGAGGAGCAGGCCACGAGAAGGATGGTATCTGTCTTGGTGGTATTGAAGGACCATAGGCAGTTGGTGCCATTTTTGAAGGGGGGGGATGAGATGAGGGCATCTCAGGTACCAGGGAATCTCCAGGTAGGGAGATTCCCCCTTTTTTTCTCCCCACTTTAAGCCCCGGCAGAAAAGGTAAAGGCAGAGCCCCTACGAAGCTCTCTGCAGCCCGTTTTGGGCTCGTTTCGCTGGCTTCCAGCCCGCAGTTGCTCCTTCAGCAGGGGAGAGAAAAGCCTGCACGAAGTCCCGCGGTCAGTCCCAGAGGACGTTTTTTCTTTGGGAAAATGGGAAGGGATGCCAGAGGTCACGGCTCGCCTGCGTCTCGTGTCTGCCGGGGGGTGGGATGCGAGCGTCTGTGCGTGGGAAGGTGCGAAACACACTGGTCGAGGGGATGCTGTGAAAGTTGCCGTTGGGTTGCAGAGGGTTTTGGGGGCAAATCATGCTGTTAGAGGGCAAAAATTTAACACATAGTTTTAAAGGCTTAAAATAAATCTATCTTCATAACCCGACTGCAGTGCTTTTTTCCTTAGATATGTTATAGAGGTAATGATACCTCTACAGTGAACTCAATTAACCTTCTCCAGCCTTCCCTGTGACGGGGAATCCTAAATCTTCTTTTTTATGAGTGCCTGTGCAAGATTTGAAGCTACTCTGAACTTAGCATTAATAAATGCCATTTCCTAATTGGTGCCCATTTGTTTGTTTTTTGTTTTTTCACAGTGAGAAAGACATGGTGGCTGTGAGTGGGATCCACTGTTCATGGTTGTAAAGAGCTTCCCATACAGGAGTGAGGTAACGTCGTCATCATCATTATTATTATTATTACTACTACTGCTGTAAATCTTTTGCTTGTGTGGGTGCCTTTTGGGGTTTCTGTTGTTCAGTGATGTTATAAGATGATCTTAAGGAATTTAGCTTTTTCTCTCAGTGTTGTTTTGTATGAATGGATGTTCATTGCTGATAAGAACTATGTGACTCTCCTCTGTCTGAGACCTGGTGCACTTTGAGTGTCCTTTGGAAGTGTTACGGGAAAGAGGGTAGGAAGAAAAACCTGTGTATTCAGGCTTTCACAGCTCCGTTAGTTTTCCTACAGATCTTCCTTCTGCTCTGTGGTGCATCCTAATAGATGCACATCGCATCAGGAGACTCAGTAGTGTTCGCTCCTGCCTCACTTCTGAGCTCTTTGCATGAACACATGCTGTAGGGAGCAAAATGTTTCGTCTGGGAGGGAGGACGTCGGCGATAAATGAGAAAACAAGAGAAATGGATGATCCCCCATAATGCATACCCTATAATATAATCATTGTTGTTTGATAAAAGAGACACTTCCAGCAACTCTCAGTGCCCTGCTAGGTATGTCTGGATTTATTATTCAAAAAGGCACAATCAAATCTCTTCATTCAGTTGACAAATGGGAGCTATTCAATTCAGTATCTGCCTCTTATTTATAGCATATAGTGGGGTGATTTATATGCTAGCTGCAGATCTTCCAAAACAGTTTTAATTAGCAGTGTTGGCTATTACAATGAGAGTCCTGCAGCATCCCTGTCATACGCATCCCCTTAAAATGGAATAGAAATCTTACTCTATGCCAGGCGATGCCTCTCTATTTTTTCGTAATGCCGGCAAGAAAATGTACCTGTGCTTTAGTAGCTCAGCGGATGCGTTCGTGTTTGAAGCTCCATGGGGGGAAGCAGGGGGAGGTGGAGGAAGGTAATGCCATTTATTGCTGTGCCTTGAGGAAACAGGGCAGTCCTTGGGGCATTAGCACCAACGTCACACGGAAGTTTGCAAATGTCATAAGCGACTTCGGTTTTGAGAACAAAGTAAGCGCCGAAGACGCCGAGGCCACCCGCTCTGGCTGCCGGCACCGGCGTTTCTGGAGTCTGCTCTGGGTTTTTTGTGCTTGGAGGATGATGGATCTGAGGAAGCAGGAGCCCTCATCTCAGCGTGTCCCGTGGTTGGAGCGTTCACAACGTTATTTTTCTTGTGCGCGTTGTCTGATGATATAAGTAAGCATTTCCCCAGCTGTTCCCTTATCCGCAGAGCCGCTCTGGCTCGTGGTCTAATTGGTACCCCTGAGGTACAGACCAGAGTAAGGCACAGCGCGGAGGTGAGTTCAGTAAAGGCACTAGTTTGAGTCTCTATTATTTTCACGCATCTAGTAGGAATGTAATCCCTTTGAGACCTCTGCCTATCTGTCAAACCTGAGATCAGCCAACAGGTTCAAAAGTTATTTGGGGAAGCGATGACTGACAGAACAATTGCATGTCTCTTGTTTTTTTTTTTCTTTTTTTCTGGGAAACCAGGCTAAAAAAGCGCAGGAAACATAAAGAGTATTTTTTTGTGGTTTATGCTGTGTGTGTAGCATGCAGAATGGTCTGTTGTTACGTTTCCACTGATCTTTTTTTGACATGAACAGTGCAGTCATTCTGTCTTCGCATCAAAAAAGCCTTTGTACTACTTGTCACCAGCGCGCCGTGTCTCTGTATACGTGTAAACTCCATGTTTGCCACATCCCCTGGTCGAAATTCTGCTGCTGCCTGCAGGTGGGCGGCTCTGCTCAATCTCGGGGTGTTTTACAGCAGCGCGCTGTCGGTGACATTTACTCTGCAGAGCAAGAAAACCTTAGAAAACCTTAAGTTTGAGGTTGACAATAATATGAAAAGAGAGATCATGAGCAGCGGACCTGGTCTCAGATGCTTAGTGTCCCTGTGTCTCCATCCCTTGGAGGAGGTCAAGGGCACAAGCCACAACTGAGAGAAAAGGCTGAATAAAGCCCATCGCTGCCCTGCCAACGCTGTGCCCGTGCGGTGTTTAGGAGACAGATGGGAAAATGAGGAAATAAGAGGAGAGGACATTAAAAAATCCTGCTGCAAACAAGCCTGAAATAAATGTGGGCAGAAGGAAAGGTAAATAGGGTTGGAAATGATTCCTGCGGTTCGCAAGTGGGAGATGATGGGCTCTGCAGCCAGGACAGCATCACAGCCACGGGTAAATCACAAATCAACGCCTACACTGTGAGAAAGCCAAAGTCCTCTGGCTGAACGCAAGTCAGATTTTTTTGTTCATCTACAAAAATTCCGTTTAGGTATTTTTATTTCCTTTTCTGAGCATGTTGATAAAGCACATTGTTTAAGGAAGCTTTCAAATTATTAACATATTTGGGCTTGTCTTTGAGCCAAATGAATAGTATTTGGTAAGCTGTCTTTGGATATTACACTAAGTGCTTTCCTACTGCAATTCTAATAGAGTGTAAGGCTGAATTTGATAGTGTTACCGATTAGTGATTAGAAAGTGAAGGGCTTTCAGTGCGTCTGTACTGCAGAATTGGCTTTGATTGATAGATCAGGCATTATGCATTTCATCATTTTTAAATTTGGCCTTAAAGTAATGAGATTTCCTCTTAAAACTCCTCTTTCCCCCAACATTTTGAAAACATTTTGAAGGCATGAATTGGGGAGGAAAAGAAAGAGGAGAGAGAACGGTTTTGTTCGTAAACACTGAAATATTAAATTGTGCATTAGTCAGTGGTACAGACTGAACTCTGCCGGAGAAAGGTACTTTTAAATTACCAAAATATTAACATTGTAATTATTGAGCATGGATAATAGTTATTAATTATGAATCAGTCAGGTTAGCAAAATCACAGCTGGCTAATAGAGAAAGGTATGATGGGAACGTGAGGGAAGATGATTGAGGATTCCCTCTTAATATTTTCCTATGCTCCTCTCCACAAAGGAGGTTGCCGCTCCGGCCAGTCCCCGAGAGCTGCGAAAGCCCACCGAGGGCTGGAGCATCCCTGCCTGAGGAGCACCTGCTCTGCGGGAGGACGCTCTCTGTGCCACCAGGGCTTTTTGGCGTGCCAGCCCAGCTGGACGGCCCTCGGTGCTGAGCTTTATTTGACACTGTCACTGTTTGTCACGGCTGAAAAGTCCTGGCGTGCTCCGAGGCACGGCACCTGCAACGGGAATCGCTGCCGCTTTTAAACCTGGTCTTCCCTGAGGAGGCTGCGGAGGGTGGGAGCGATGCTGGAGTGGTTAAGGACCGTGGCTCTAACTTTGCTGATGACCCGCTATCTCATCTTGAGAAAATGACTTCCCGTCACCGCCTCTCAGTTCCCCTGTCTGTAAAATGAAGATAACGTCGTGTCATACCTCTGCAAAGTGTTTTGACATCTATGAAGGAAAAGTGCAACCTCGACACACGCAGAGAATATCCTACTCCCAAGTGACTCCAAGAGGAGCTCTGGGCAGCGCTCGCTGTTAGGATATATATTTTATTTTTTTCCCCCCCTCTGTGATTGGTGAGCCCTCGGGTTTGCTGTGGCAAAAGGTCCTGCCCTCTCCCTCTTCGTTTTGTAAGAGCGAGTTGCTGGTGTTGTTAACATACAACTGCTCTTCCATCGGTTATTCAGTCTGTATCTGCCCAGCTTCTTGCCTTTTCTTCAACCACATCTGTTTTCTCCAAACAAAACCAGTTTTCCTTTTACTTCATTTTTTAGACGGGGGCTGTAATGTGTTTGAATTGTTCGCAATAAACTTTTGAGATTCAGTGACCTTTGTTAATCAGGAAGGTGGGGTTTTTTTGAGATCTAGAGGAAGAATTAATCGTATGTAAACTGTTTGCTTTCAAAAGTCTCGTACTGAATTGGGGATTTCCCAGGTAGCTGCGGAAAGGTCAGAGGCTGGAGGCAGAAGCTGCGAGCAGCTGGGAAGAGGGGAGCTGGAGAGCACTGCAGGAGGACAAACCGTCTCAGAGCAGTTTCAGAAGTAGGGAGAGACCTGTGGTAACACATGGCATTGGGGAGAGCCCAATGTGTTTGAGACTCAGGCCTCAAGCCAGGAATATGGAGTATCTAAGGAAACAATATACAGACTGGCAGCACGCTCTTGTGCCGTGCTCATATTTGCTCGCAATATTCTGCTGTTTAGAAGTCAAGTTTTTGCACTTTCAACAAAATGTCCCTTGGCCCTGCAAGACTCCAAAGTCATACGTGGCTCAAAGAAAGCATGAGAATTTTGAAGAAGTTCGCAGTCAGCTGCTGGTGTCTCAGCTGGTGGCACAGTCCCTTCTCCCAGGCACACTGGGTACAGGAGTCTCTAAAGGAGAAGGTTTGCCTGGTGGACCCTGCCACTGTCAGCTGTTGGCGAGAGCTGGGTGTCCCTCCAAGTGTCCACCTAAACCTTGCAGTGCTGCAGTGAGGACCATCCAGGCTCCAGTCCCCTCCTGCTGCTGAGAGCAAGTCCCAGGGCTATGCCGAGGAAGGACATCCCGTGTCTCTGCGGGAACCAGAAAAGGCACTGCTGCCTGCACGTGTTGCTTGGTGTACTGGGGGAGAGGAGGTTAGATGCTCTTCATCCTTGCAATTGCGTAAATCACGGAATCACGGAATTTTCGGAGTTCGAAGGGACCTCTAGAGATCATCTAGTCCAACTCCCCTGCCAAAGCAGGACTGCCCAGAGCACATTACTCAGGACTGCATCCAGGCGGGTCTTGAAAGTCTCCAGAGAAGGGGACTCCACCACCTCCCTGGGCAGCCTGTGCCACTGCTCTGGCACCCTCACTGTAAAGAGGTTTTTCCGTATATTTGAACTGAACCTCCTATGTTCCAACTTGTGCCCATTGCCCCTCGTCCTGTCACTGGGAACCACTGAAAAGAGTCTGGCTCCATCCTCCTTCAACCCACCCTTTAGATGGGTGAACTGCATCAAAGGTTACCATCAGCATCCTGAAGTAGCAATGGCTGTAGAAGAGGAGGAATGGGAGAGACTTCCTTGGTTATTCAGTATTATGTCCTATACCTTTGTGTCACACTTTGGAAGTGGATTCCCCAAAGAGTCCCTTTCCCAGAAGCTCCCTGGGATGAAGCAGAGCTGTCGGTCACATTAGGTAGTTTACAGTCAGAGTGGTGGAAGGTGGCTCCAAAGGTGCCAGTGCAGACCCCCTGAGGAGAGAGAAGGCTTTCCCCTGCAGGTGTACTTTGTGTCATTGCTAAATATGTTCGATGAAGTTTAGCTTGGGGGAATTTCGTAGTGTAGCAAACCCCCGTGGGGTTCTTCTCTCCTACCAGCCTCTGTAGCAATGATTATGGGGACCTTATGGCTCTGGGTTAAACCCGTGGAGGAAAAAGAGTTCATGGAGAAAAGGGCAGTTGTCAGAAGAGAGGGACAGTCAATGCCATTGATATCCTAAAAGCTATAATGTCTTGGTGTATAGGGTCCTCAGTAAGCAAGGTCTTTCTCTGAATTTTGCAGAACTCTGCATTTTTAAGCCAAGCCCCTTAATGTTTTAATGCATTTTTCTGTATTCAGTAGTGGTTTTTACCTGTGAGCCCTTGGCGTGCTGTTTCTCAATGAAGATAATGTTGGGAGAAGTTTCACAAATTAGTTGCAGCGCCGTGAAGTCTTTGACTTCCTACTGTGCAGCTCCGTTGTTCACCCCACTTAGCTTCTTCAGATGATGCCATGGAGCCTGTTCTCAAATTTGTTTTTAAATTTTTATCACGTTTTGGAGAATAACTGCATTACGTGTTACAGGGAAGCACATTTGGAGAGTTTCATTCACAGAAGTACATCGCATGACAGTTGGGAGAGTTTGCCTAACTACTTCTTTGCCCGCACAGGGGGGAGGACACCCTGAGCACCGTTAACCCTTCCTTCCCTTGCCGCAGGCGGTGGGAGGGAGATGGCACCTCACCAGCCATCCGTTTGCAGTGTGTGCTTTTCACTAGGGATGTATTTAGGGCCTGATTTCTGCCGGTGTTCAGAAGGACCTCGCTCCACGGGGGCTTGGGGCTTCTCAGGGCTCATCCTGCAGCAGTGAAGCACGGGCATCGCTCTTTCTCCTGATGATTAAAGAACAGAGGTTTCTCTTCAAGGAGTTCATTCCTCAAAAACATTAATCAAAAAGTTATGGGCTAGAAACATTTCCGTCCGATCCAGAACACACAGAAAGTCTGGATATGAATGATTTAAAGACAATGGGAAAGCATAAAGATGTTGAGGTGAATTTACTACTTTGTTCAGTGCCACAGATTGTGTGAGGGCTCTTCAGCATGAATTAAAGAAAGGTTCCAGTCATGAGATATTACAGTTTAATTCAGACATCAGTACAGTCAGGGAGAAGACAGTAATGTATTTGCACAACCAAATAGGATTTCCCACACTGGATCGCACCTTGGATGTATCTGGTCCCATTTCTATATGGACAGTGGTATGTGTGTCAGGAAAAATAATGTTATAGGGGATAATAGGCAGCTGTGGAAGTCTACTAATAGTTGGCTCGTATCCCAGCGCTAACCCTGGGAGTTCATTGTTGAAAAGCCCTGTTGGATGTGAGTGAGGATGTTCTCCTGACCTTCGTCCACCTCGATGCATTAATGAATCACGTACATCTGCACTTTGTTCATATCGAATAGCAGTGAGTTCTGCGGGACAATGTGTTTAAAAACATACACAACGTTTTTTTAAAGGTAGTTTTAAATGTGGCATTTGTCAGAGTCATCCGTCGCCACGTTTTTGTACTGAGATGATGGTAAACTAGAGACCCTGCTTTATCTTGGCTAAACCACTCGCCACTCAAGTACACCACCCCCCATTGCTTTTTAGTCATCCCTTCTTCAAATTGAAGAAGGTACCAGATTCTCTTGCCTCTGAAATATTTGTAGATGGTATCTAAGCTTTTTAACTGTTTTTTTCTTTTCTTTTTGAGGTCAGGTGTGCCAGAATTTCAGTTGAGGTTGGATACGCTGCCTGGCTTGGTATTTTAAGTGTCATTTCTTGTTTGAGTCTCTTTAGATCTTCGCTTTGACTTTCTGACCGCATCTGTTTACAGACCTGTGACTTTCCTGGAGCTTTTATTTCTGCTAGAAAATGTGGAGGAAATAGAGGTGGCCGAGGAAGAGCACTGTGCCTGTGCGGCTTCTGTGCTAGAAGATTTGTTTTAGCCTTCTGGAAGCTTTCTTCCCCCCCCTGTTTTTTTTTTTTTCCAGTTTAAGATTTTCCAGCAACGGCTCTGAAGTAATCCCAGTGCTCCGTCTCTTTCCATTTTTCGGCTGAGAAAGCTTTGCACTGTGCGTTACGGAGGCCATCAAACCGGGGTCTATTGCACATCAGCGGTCCACCGGGTGTTTGCCGCTCTCTTCAGAAACAGCATTCCCGGAGCCGTGCCGTGAGGAGCTCAGCGAACAGATGGGCCAGGAAAGTACCTTGCTCTCGGTGGGTCTGGAGAATGAACTCATTATCCAGCCAGCGGTCTGTCACACGAGCCTCATTTACCAGCGGCTGGTGGAAAACAAAATCAAACCCTGGCAAGTGGTGCCTTGCAGGGCGCGAGCGCTGCGGCGCCCGCCACGTCGGTGTCATTCAGCGAGCAAGCTTGTTGGCGATGAGGAATGGGGAGGAAGCCTGGAGAGGTGCAGAGGGGTTTACAAACTGGCGTCAAAAAGCTTCATAAAAAAAATGACAGAAAGTCATTTTGGGAATCAAAAAAATGGCACGTGGAGAGGAGCCACATTTCAAGGCTGGCTCTGCGGTTTGGACACACCTGAGATGAAGGTCCCACCTCCTTAGGTGGTACGTCCTGCCGAGTGTTTCCTAAAAAAGCCATAAAGTATGAACAAAACATGTTAAAAAAAGCACTGTGTTCAAACAAAAAGGACCAAAAGTGGCCAGGTTATGTTAGACTGGATAGGTAAACTGGACAGCTTTCCATCTTTCTCCTCCTCTTCAGATGCCAAGTGGGAAACATCTCTGTGCCCCGCGCGGCTCAGCCTCCTGCACTGGCAGCCGGGGAGCATCCACGGGGCTGCCGAGCTCAAACTGCCCGAGAAATGCAACTTCTTCCTCCTTGTTTCTTGCCCCCTCATCAGCGGAGAGCACGCGAAGCCAGGAGAGATGAGATTGTGGGATTTGGCCAAAGGAATTGTTTGAAAGTTTTGGGGTTTGGCTTGGCCGTCGCAGTGATGGGTTGAGGATTTGTAGGAGCCCTCAGTAATTGCCGCTTCGGTTGCTGTTAAAGATAGGGAAATTTTTGGCACTGGTTTACTCAGAGGAATATGAAAAATGTCAGAGTCGGCAGCAGTCTTGGAAAGGGAAAGTGCAGGATGGGAATGCTTTTGTTTATTTATAGTAAAACCCATTAGGAATATGGGGGAAATTGTTGTCTCCGAGTTGCTCTGTGGGTTTGTAAGTGAATGATTGATAGCACGTTAATAGTTTTAAGCTCCCTGCTTCGATAACATCACTGGGAAATCAGGCTGAAAAATATTTGGCTGCCTGTATAATCCCAAGTTTTATGCGGGCAAAGCACACGGTGTCCACCGCTGTCGAGTGGAGTGGGGTCCCGCCACCCGCCCGGCAGAGTCTCCTCCAGTGAGCACATACCTGATCGGCACCGTTAAGAGAAGTGGGAGGATACTTTAGCTGTGAATTAAGCAGAATTTAATATTTTTTAAATGTATGAAGACACCAAAAATACGTCCCCACATGTTACTGCTGGGTATTTTTGGGTTTTTTTAATAAAAAAAACAGTATCTGACACAGCTGGCACCGCGACGGTACATAACCTTTACCGTAGGTGAAGAGGCTGGAGGCAGACAGATGTTCCAGCGTTGTTGGCTGCGGATTCTGCATTCCGTACCCGCACGTCGTGCCCAGATGGTCCTTTGTAGCACCGCGGCAGCCTCTACCTCCTAACGCCCCGTCCCACCTGTTGACACTTCGAGTATGTCTCAAAAGAATAGCCGACTTGCTGGGGAGAGGAAGACAAAAAGCTACAGCAGCGCTTCTGGCTGTGAAACAAGGCAAGCTGGGTTGTAGCGCATAAGCAAGGAAGCCAACGATTACGGATCTCTCCAAAGCAGGAGGCTTTATATAAATAATACATTCTGGTAATTCACCAGATTGCGGCATGTATGGAAATACAGAGGATTTTTTTAATTTTTTTTTTTTTTAATGAAAGGGAGCTTCTGTCCTGAAAAAAAAATAAAAAATTAGTGGATTCTGAATTGGCTGGGGTTCTGTTCCTGCATGCTCAGCTTTATACCGAGAATAAAAAAGGGCAGGGAAGAACAAATTGACTCTGGAAACCACCTCTTACAAGCCTGGCTTCAATCCTGCCAACCCTTCCTATAGAAAGGAGCCCCCCGCCCGCAGAGAGCAGTTGAAGTGGACCTTTGCAGAGTCATCTACGGAGTGTTAGTAGAGCAGTGTCACAGCGGGTTTCAGCAGACTGTGCCCGCGCTGCCTCCCAAGGGGCTGTCCCCATCCCGGCTGGCTGGGATGGGACATTTCTCCCCTGTGCCCCATCTCTCGCCCTTGTCCTCGCAGCAGGAGCAAGAACAGGACTTCTGCTTAAGCAGAAGCACAGGTCGGGTTGGCTTCAGCTCTGCATCTGAGAGCTGGAAATAAACCCAGAATAAGCTCAGACCTCAGCGTCATTCCTGTTACCCCACTCTGCAGGTGAAAGAAGGGTCTTCAGAAGTAAGACGTCACACTGTAGGACCATCACTCAGCACATTGGGCTTCACTGCTTTCCTTAACGGTCTGTGGGGAGTCCACCAGGCTGGACAGTGAGCTGGTACAGGTTGGCCCACCATTACTAACCTCACGAGGACTACGCTGACTCCCAGCAGTAGGAAAATAAAGTAAGAGTTATTGTTTTCTAATACGTTCTAACCCTCAGTTAGAAAATTGAGCACTGCCCCAAGCTGCCATTGGAGTTGGTTTGTTCAGGTTCGGAGCCGGACTGAGCTGTACGGTGGGGAGCGCGTTAGCTGCTGCGCCATGTAGACCTTCGCAGCTGTCTAAGGCATGGTACGGTATCATGCAAAAATATTTGGCAGGTAGGCACTTCGCAAACCCCAGAAAGTGTTTCACGGATTCTTCTGCAGAGGAAGTTGCCATTCGGTGGCATGGTTTATTTATTTCCTTTGGTTTATTTGGGTTATTAAACATGTTTTATTTATAGACTGCTTTCTAGAGAGCCATCTGCATATATGTTCTTAACTAAAGCATGCGGGACTCTGTGTTTGCAGATGCTGGGTTCCCGTTTGTGTGTGTTGGGCCATGTTGTGTACCAACAGCAGCTCTGTGGGATTTGTAGGAACGGGTGGAGCTGTGCATGGGAGTACTCAGCACTCACCTGGAGAGAAGAGCCAACGTCTCTGTGCTTGTGAAGAGAGCATGTGTGTGGCTCACTCTGTGCTTGACCCCACGGCTGCAGATCTGTGCCGATCCCTTGTTCCACCACGCAGCTCCTCACCTCCTGGAATCCTTTCACAGCTCGATTTTAGTGGCTAATCCAGAATAACAGAATCACAGAATGGTTGGGGTTGGACCTCTGGAGATCGTCTAAGTCCACCCCCCTGCCAGAGCAGGGTCACCTACAGCAGGTTGGACAGGAATGCATCCAGGTGGGTTTTGGAGATCTCCAGAGAAGGAGACTCCATAGCCTCTCTGGGCAGCCTGTGCCAGTGCTCTGCCACCCTCAAAGGAAAGAACTTTTTCCTCAAGTTCAGCTGGAATTTCCTGTGTTCCAGTTTGTGCCTGTTGCCCCTTGTCCTGTCGCCGGGCACCGCTGAAAAGAGTCTGGCCCCATCCTCTTGCCACCCACCCTTTAGGTATTGATAAGCATTGATGAGATCTCCTCTCTCAGCCTTCTCTTCCCCAGGCTTAACAGCCCCAGGTATCCCAGCTCCAGTCCCCTGAGCATCTTCGTAGCCCTCCACTGGACTCTTTCCAGTTGTTCATTGTCTTTCTTAAGAATGACTAATTCTAGCCGGAATCCTTTTAAACATAAATATGGAAGGATCTTGCTAGTAACCTTGTGTCATAAAAAAGTGTGAATTTGTGTGTGTGTGAATTTTTGCACCATCTGTTCCCTTTCCTGCAGCACAGTGAGATTTTTGTCTCCTTTGCTCAGTTCCAAACAGGTACGTGTGATACTGATGTCCGCTACGACATAGTACAGATTGCACAGCTTTTTTCCACTAGAACATATCAATACATGGGTGTATCAGTGCAATGCAGGTAGAAATCTATTATGATAATAAACACCTTCCTGCCTTTATCTCCTCCTGTCATCCTCTTCACTAAATTGAAATTCCTAAGATGTATTCCATTTGGGATTTGGTTTTTTTTTTTCCTACTGAGGAACCCAAGTAGAAGGAATTACGTGCGTAGTGGTGTGTCCAGCTGGCAGAGCTGTACAGAAACACAATTTCGGTATTTCTGGGGAGGTTTTGTCCTAGCAATCTACAGAGCGGCCAGTGGGCAAGGAAGCCCTGCTTATAAGAGCCATTTCACTTGATTATTGGTGACCTGCAAGCTGAAATCAGATATTGCCAATCTCTGCCCCTCACAGTGCTTTGACACTGAGCCATCGCAAGGAAAGAGAAGTGTAGTTAAAGTGACGCTTCGATTATAACGGGTTTTGAGGAAACTGAGATTATCATCTAGAACAAAAGCCTTCAATTAGTGTTGTAGAATGAATTTAAAACTCTTCCGCTCTCCATCTAAACCCGTGGCCACGTAGGACGGCTCGTCTTCACCCACCAACTAATTTCTGCACAGCAGATTGCCTGCAGAAACCTCCCGGCAAAGTTTGAGTTGTGGTTCAGGGCATCCGAAGCCGTCTGCAGCATGACACCCCTTCGGCTTCTTCTGCAAACTGCTTTTGGGACAAAGGGTTTCATCCGTTTGGCAGTCTATGGTATTCTGGGGAAAAAAGGCTCACATCCGGACTGCGGTCCGTGCGAAAATGTGGCAAAATGCCGGTTTGATCTCTCCCCAGGGTGAGGCAGTGATGTGCTTTCAAGGATGCTCAGCTCTTTGGAAGAGAGCCTCTCGGCTAAACTGAGGAGGCCTTGAGGACTCAGGAGTTAAATGGACTCATGCACCGACACCTTGCAAGCTGTGTTTTAAAATTTCACGTCTTCCAATCACATTACTTCCTCAGTCGTTGCAGCTCCCAAGAGAAGCCCGAGTGTTGTTTTATGCAGCCATTGATCAAATCAGGATGCAAATGAGGTCCTAAAAGTACATGTATAACGCGGGAAAAAATTTACATGTATAGATGGAAACCTTTCACATGACAAAATTTTGTGGCTGAGGCTATCATAATTTATTAAGATGAGCCGTAGATTTTGTATGGCGGCATAATTCAGAGTTTTCACAACTTGGCATTTCAAATAATTTTAATTAAGCAATAGATTTGCAATTTGTTCCACAAGTAATACAGTCTGCTCAGATTACGCACATTTTCTGTAGTTTTGATTTTACTACTGTATTCATTTAGCTCAGCAAATTTATAAAACTAATTAAAACAGAAGTACTTTTTTGATTCAAATTGTAAATTAAAAACAACGATCTAATGTAAAATGACGCTTGCAGAGAAAATAAGACCAGTTGCAACTCTATAGGTATTTTATAACTTAGTTTTTTAAACTAAAAGCAATTATTTTTATAGCAGATTCTTGGCACGGTCTTACTTGTTTTCATGTTTTGAGATGCCAAGAGAGGGAGAGATTAGGATCTGATTCAGCAACATACTCAAACGTGTCTAATGTTGCCCATGTAATTAGTCCTCATTGGATCTCTTGTTTGCTGAAGCCCTTTGCGGAACTGAGATGGTGGTTTAGAGCCGGCGCTGACCCCCGGGTTACCACTTCAGGTACCAGCGCATGTCCTGCTGCTCCCCAGCTCTTGGTGGGTCTCATGTCACCGAGGGAGCGAAAAGAAGCTGCAGTCCCCGCGCTGTCGGCATCCCGAGGCGGCATCTTCACGCCAGGTTTTTTTTAACTCGTCTTTGGAGTCCTCCTGGCCCCAAGTTAGTGCTGACAGCCGAGCTTCGTTACGACAGGGAGAGCAAAGAACATGTAACGTTGTTTGAACTCATTTGATGACATGCCGTTGCAGGTTTAAACACCAATTACCACGTTTCAAGTGACAAATCTGGAGGGAAAAAAAGATGATCATTTAATAAATTTATTATGAAGGCAAATGACTCAGACATAAATCAAACTGCTTCATTAAGGGAGAAACTCAGTCAGCTAAATACGGAGGTGACAAAGGTTAACTCCACAGTCGTGACACCGACTCTTGTGCCATTTCTCCCGAGCTCTCGCGATGAGTCGGCATTGCAGCAGTGCCTGGCGTTGCCGTCCCCAAGTCCGCCGGCGGCTATGGCATTTCTTGCGTCACCTTTCGCAACGTCAACAGCAGTCTAAATGTTACGAGAAATTGGTAATCCTGCTTTGGACAGAGCTGCAGTTCAAGACTTTTGTTCTTTTTTCCTGCGCGCGTCTCGTGCAAGCCGCAGCGTTCCCAGCGCCGCCGCGATGCGTATCGCTGGGTCCTGCTCCCACCACCTGCCAGAGCTCTTGCATCAGTTACGTATCTATCTCAGGTGATGTCCTCACGGTGCTGTGAGCCCAAACTGCTGTCCCACGCCGTTCCCGTGTATTCTCCTGCTGCTCCGAGGCCGATCTTTGCCGGCCGGACTCACGTGGCGGCCGTGGCTGCTGCAGGGCAGCCCACGTGAAAGGTGTTTTGCAGGACCCGTCTCCCACGTCTGAGCACCCGTGGGCCACCCCACAGGGGCCAGGGTGTCTGGCTGACACTGTGGGGCTGTTCCCTAGGACAGCGACGCGTGTTTTGGCCTGTTTCACAAGCCGAGGTGGAGCTCTCCGTGTCGTTAATACACAGAAAGAGGGCGCGGGGTGCGCTGGGGGATGGGTGAGCCATCTCAGGTTTTGTCAGCTTGTTTGCAAATTCCATGTAATTCTTTTATGCCCTGTGCTTTGGGAGTTTGTGAACAAGGATGGGGATGACAGGGCATATCAGCTGCTTTGAGAACAGAAAATAGCGCAGGAAGGTTTTGGCCACGCAAAGACAAAGTGGGATAATTTTTCAGTGCCTTCGGAGCTTTTAGAATTGATGAAGGCGTGGCGAAGATTTTAAATAACCCCGATGAAGAATTTATGCATCTTTCTGACCCCATGTGGTTCTGCTCTCTGCGATGCTCTGCTCACACGTGCAGCCTGACTCTCTCTTAATTTACTTACACCTTGAGCAGAAAGAGGGCAGGCAGAGAAAGGCAGCACGAACACCAACCCACCATATGTTGTTTCTAATGATTGAGAATAGCGGATGTGCGCGTCGGTCTCCCAACGTATTCCTCGGGCCAGGGGCCTGTGGCACTACAGCTGTTGTGCTTTTATTTCCCCCTGTATTCTCCCCTCCGCCGCTGAAATCCGCAGCCGGGAAGTTGAGGATGCTGTTGCTGTGATACGCCTTCGGAAGACGGCTCTTCTGCGAGGTTGCAATCGCCGCCGCCTATTCCCCCCCTGAGTTACCAGTGCCAAGTGGCAGGGAACGCCGTTACGCTTTGGCAATTTCAGGTTGTTGCAAGCCTCCGGCATTAAATACTTTTGTTCTCATTGGTGCGGCAGAATCCATTGCGTTTTCCTGATTTGGGGATGGTCCCGGTGCCCGGCTGCTTTTGCGCACTGATGGAGTACAAGGTGGTGCCTGAAATCAGCAATTGGAAGAGGCGGTAGAAGCGTGTCATCGCGCTATTAGTTCATATTTTTATAAAATGGCAAGAATTCAGAATATAGCTCTTTTAATGTCTCATTCAAGCAGACAGTAACATTGAAGTGTATTTTATTTGATGCCCAAGAGACGCGCGCTAGCATTTATAGTGACAATAGAAATCTACTTGTATTCCAAACTCTTCAGGAGAAACATTGATAGCTTTATTCAAAATAATGGCATTCAGAATTGCTGAATCGCGTTCCCAGAGCGTCTATCCTGGAGGAAAGGCAGCGGCGTCATTCTAGTCATAGTTCCAATAATTAAATAACGTCGTAAGTGAGGCATATGTGTCTTCTGGTCTGTACCGCGGGGAGGGGGTAACCCGTAGATACAGAGAGGGGAGATGCATCAGGGTGGTCCCGGCTCCGCTGTGGTCCCTCTTCTTTTCTCTTTTCCACCATTTTTGGGGAGAGAAGTTTTCACCCACTACGAGTCACTGAATTTTGTGAGTTGGGCTGGCAGGGGTGCTTAATAACAAGCAATAAGGATAGTTACACATTAAATACACTTTATTAATCTGACAGACGGCGTTTCTATGTTGTATTTTTTGATACAGTGGTGAATTATCCAACAGTAGTGAATTATCCAACAGTAGTGAATTATCCAACAGTAGTGAAGCCTAAGGTGTAGGTGACCTTGTGGTGAATCTTGGCCATTTCATTTTGCTAAGGGTTAAAGGGAGGCTCATTTCATTTTTATAGAAGAACTCTGAGGTCTCTGTATGAGCTCCACAAGAAATGGGAAGATTCTGCTATTACATTAAATATAAGACCTGCTATGCGTTAAAATAAAGTGGAAGTCTGTGTTAAACTGGCACAAGGCAGAAATTACCCTCATATTCTGAAAGAGGCACTGATACCACGCAGAAAATAGTCTATTTGGAGATCATTCTGCTGATATTTTTCTCCGCCGTATCTTTTTGGGGAGGAAAACAAGCTCTCGGTGGCTGAGGAGTTCATTTTCTCCCGCTGCTGCTTTTTCCATTGAAGTCATCATAATCCTCCATTTGTGACATCAGAGTTACTGGCTAGCGAGATAATTATGATTTCACAAACTGAAGATTATGACCTTCAAATGAGGAAGGCACAGCGGGGAGGACAGATTCCTAAGCAACAGCCATCAGATATTTGTGAAATATTTGCGAAAATGTCCTTGCAGTTCTAAAAAAAAAAAAATGAGGGAGAGAGGGCAGGAGGGAAACATCCAAAAAATATTATCAGCAGAATGAGTTGCCAGCCAGCGTTTTTTTCCCCCGGTTTTCCATTTGGTTCCCATGATTCTCTAACCTGTCTCATTTAGCCTTAATGAACACGAGACATTTTTTTAGCGTGCCATATGTGCTGTGGTCCTTAGGAAAAAAAAAAAATGCATCCAAATAACTTATTTTTTATGTTCTGACTCTACCCAATCATAATTTACATTTTGCACAGTTTGATGCCCATCTGCAACGTCTTTACTATCAGAAAAGGTAATAAGAAAGGGAGGAAAAAAACATAGGAACATGTTGAACGACTGACACAAGAAAACCTGGTTGGGAGAAAATAATTCTTGTCCCTGTGCGAATAAACAACTCAGAAAATGGGTTGAAATCCTGTCTGCGTTGGTGGGGCCAGCTCCTCTATCGGCAGTGCCCCGAGAAGAAGAGCCCCAGCAGTCGTCTGTGTGTCTCTGGGGAGTCTCTTGCTCTCTAAGGGGGTGGGTGAGTGGTCCCCCCATGGCAGGGGAGGCTGAGGAGCACCCGTGTGTCTTGAAAATGAGCCCTGCCTCTTGGCATGAAGTTCAGAAATGAGTTCTCTGTATAGGATTGTGCCTCAACCGGATCCTTATTTGCAATTATAGGACAAGCTGTTTAGCGACCACAAACTGTCCCCTCTCCAAAGCTCCTTGCAAAAATTTCATTCTGAAAAGGTGAAAGGCCTTGAAAGGACATCTGTTCCTCTTCAGTCTTCCCTGTCCTTAAAAATACTGGAATCCCCTATTTTTACTTTGGAGCTTGGCAGGAGGAGGAGGCAAAGAAGGAAACGCTAAAGGGAGGTCCCAGATAGCTCCAGGAGCACATTTCCACCACGTGGCTTTCTGCCTGATGGGGTGTAAGACAGTTCCCAGGACGGCGCTGGTGGACTGTGAGTTCTCTGCATCCTCACATTCTGCTGAGCGCTACGTGGGGCCTCGTTCTCAACGACTGCAGCAAATGATGGCAATTCATTACATTTAGAAAACAATCAACATTTTCCAAACAAAGCTCCAACTATAACAATCCAAATTAGTCTCATCAAGCCTCAAGAGAGTGCTGATAGGGCCAGGCCAGAGGTCTGGCATCTCTGCAGCCCCACCTTGGCTCCCCTGGGACCCCACGCAGGGCAGGGTGTGGGACACAGCAGTAGGGGCTCAGGTGGTGTCCCAGTTCCCATTTTTCTTCCTAATCACCTCTAAGGTCTATTTTTTTCCTATAGCAACTTGGGTCAGAAAATGTCCTATATCCCTTGCCTGGAATGGTACTGGTTCAGAAATGGTTCATTTTGATAACATGAGCTGATCATAGAATCATAAAATCATACAGTGGTTTAGGTTGGAAAGGACCTTGAAGATCATCGAGTTCCAACCCCCCTGCCATAGGCAGGGACACCTCCCACCAGACCAGGTTGCCCAAGGCCACGTCCAGCCTGGCCTTGAACACCTCCAGGGATGGGGACTCAACAACCTCTCTGGGCAACCTGTGCCAGTGCCTCACCACCCTCAGAGTGAAAAATTTCTTCCTAATATCTAATCTAAACCTGCCCTCTTCCAGTTTGAAGCCATTCCCCCTCATCCTATCACCACATGCCCTAGTAAAAAGTCCTTCCCCAGCTCTCCTGTAGGCCCCCTTTAGGGACTGGAAGGCCGCAATAAGATCTCCCCGGAGCCTTCTCTTCGCCAGGCTGAACAGCCCCAACTCTTTCAGCCTCTCCTCACAGGAGAGGTGCTCCATTCCTCTGATCATCCTTGTGGCTCTCCTCTGGACACGCTCCAACAGGTCCATGTCTTTCCCATGTTGGGGACTCCAGAGCTGGACGCAGTACTCCAGGTGGGCTCCCCAGAGTAGAGTAGAGGGGCAGAATCCCCTCCCTCGCCCTGCTGGCCACACTTCTTCTGATGCAGCCCAGGATGCAGTTGGCCTTCTGGGCTGTGATCGCACATTGCTGGCTCATGGGGAGCTTCTCGTCAATCAGCACCCCCAGGTCCTTCTCTTCAGGGCTGCTCTCCAGCCATTCTCTGCTGAGCCTGGATTTGTGTGTGACTGTTTTCACTTCCCCCACTCCAAAAGGGGGATATGGTATTTGTACGTAGCTCCAAGACTTAGGAGAGGAGAGGTGATGTACGGGGGATATTCGGGGGGATATTCGAGAGTGATGGTGGCTAATGTAACTTTAAGCTTGGCAATGTGCAGGCTGGAGCCTGAAATACCCCAACTGTTGTCAGGAGTGCTGCTTGGAGAGGCAGAGAAAGCAAGCTGTCTCCAGGAGCGAGATGTGGCCAATTTAGTCAGAAGTACAAATCCAATCCAAGTCCTCCCGTCCCACTTGAATCCGCAGCAAACCGCTTGTCATCAAGATACAGACTAATAACTATTTGTATAAAATATTTAGTGACTAATTTCTCATTACAGATGCTTTGGGGAACACTGTAAGCTGCTTGCAGACAATTGAAAAATTAAAAAAAAAAAAAGGGAAAATTATTGACTACATTATTCACTGCACGGGATTTGACCAGCTTTAGGAATAGCAGTGTTAAACCACAAGACAGGACCCTGCAGAGCATCTGGAGTGTCTTTACCCACTGGTGGAGGATAAAGTAGCAGTAGTACCGTGCCAGGTACCACAGGAACGAATTTATATACTGCAAAATAGAATTCATTTAAAGGTATAGCTTGAAAACATCATGGTTGGAGTGAGAACCGAGTGTAGAACTGAACCATTAACCTCCCTGAGCCTTCCTCCTGTGTTTGGCACTACTCAGAGCAATGGAATATATTTTTTTCTTGTTAATAAATAAAAAACTCAGTTTACTTTTGCAATTTCACTTTTGCTAAATGTGCATCCGTGGCAATGAACTGAAAAAACCAGCAGAATAAATAAGTACAGACGAATACATGGAGGAGTTCAATTATCATTTTCCCCTATTGAAACTGCCTTTTAACAACTACATCTTCTGACTGACAGCTTATTAATACTAATTACATTAGATATATGCAACATAACTAATGCACTAGTACTTTCAATTATCTTCCCTTGTCTTCATTCCTTCCCCTGCTCTCCCATCCTCCCTTTTCAAGCCCCGTAACCGCTACCTTGGGCTGCAGCTCACAGCGAATGGCTCTGTCTGTCCATGAGCAAAAGCCTTTTATTTCTTAGGTGGGTAAGAAATGTAGGAAAAGGGTGCGTGTTTACGAGGCTGCGTGGGTACTCACCAAGGTGCGGTGAGAGGGGAGCTTCCAGTCCCGGCGATGGTGGGAAATGCTTTGGATGTTGGGGGGAATTTCCTATGGAGGTCCTATGAAGTTCCTATGGAGGTCCTATGAAGTTCCAATGAAGTTTCTGTGGAGGTCCCCGTGAATTTCCTATGGAGGTCCTATGAAGTTCCTATGGAGGTTCTATGAAGTTCCGATGAAGTTTCTGTGGAGGTCCCACGCTGTCTCAGGCTGTTGTGGCATCCGGCCCCGATTTGTACATCGATTTTCACAGCTTTTCCAGAGCGCAGTGCAAACCCAGTGCCAATCCTGGTGAGTCTGCAGTAGGTGTTTTGGAGATCTGAGACTGAAGCAGCACTGATTGACCCTCTCGTAATTATGAGCTCTCCAGGAAGACTCTGTGCACTGGCCTTTTTCTTTTACAAAGTCACACTCACTCCCCCCAGGTCCTTGTGTAGACCAAAGTCCCCGGTATTGTCTCAGCTTTGGTTTTGTCTGTTCCCCCCCCACCCCCCATATCTAATGAACTGTCAATCGCTTATGCAAATCAGGGTAGAAGAGACATTTAAAGGTTATTTATAATGCCTGAAAACATTATGAAATCAATCACTGCAGCTTTTACAGCTCCCCCTATTCAAGTGTCATTTAGATCTCTAACTTTTTACATTATATTGCTGTAATAGTTTATGTAAGAAGACAAATATGTTTTGATTTTTTTTGATACAAGCTTGCTGATTGCTAAAACATCTATGACAGTTGACATGGAAATCAGGGAGGTTTTGATTAGGCTTTTCTGATATGTAAATGTTTGTAAATGAATTATATACATGCATTATTATTTTTTTAAGTTCTGTTTAAAAAGCAGGCAGTAGTATCCCATAGCAATTACACTTTAAAGAAAGAGCCTGAGATGAATGTTTGTGTGAGTAACATCTATTTAAAGGAACTCTAAGAGTAAATATTGACTACTTTATGCAGAAAGTTAGTGGAGAGACCCTTTAGTGTTCACCAAGTATTTACAGCGGGTTCTTACGCAGTCAGTGTGCCTTGGCTATAATACTTCATAATTGCGAAAAGTTAGACTGGAACCATGGTCAGACACAAAATTAAATGGTTGTCCAGTAAAAAACTCAGTAAGATCAGACTACTACCGTGAACTTGCAAGTGATTTCCTATACCAGGTCCTTAAATGATGACCGTTGGTGCTTGCTTCTTGCGCTGCTGATGACAAGTGGAGAGTGTGTCTCTGTACAGCAGGTTTTGGTTCAACAAGGCCAAGTGCCGGGTCCTGCACTTGGGTCACAACAACCCCATGCAGTGCTACAGGATTGGGGCAGAGTGGCTTGAAAGCTGCCCAGCAGAAAGGACCTGGGGTGTTGGTGGACAGCCGGCTGGAGATGAGCTGGCAGTGTGGCCAGGTGGCCAAAAAGGCCAACGGCATCCTGGCCTGTATCAGGAATAGTGTGGCCAGCAGGACTGGGGCAGTGATCGTCCCCCTGTACTTGGCACTGGTGAGGCCCCACCTTGAGTACTGTGTTCAGTTTCGGGCCCCTCACTACAAGAAGGACATTGAGGTGTTGGAGCGTGTCCAGAGAAAGGCTACAAAGCTGGTGAGGGGTCTGGAGGACAAATCTTATGAGGAGAGACTGAGGGAACTGGGGTTGCTTAGGCTGGAGAAGAAGAGGCTGAGGGGAGACCTTATCAATCTCTACAACTACCTGAAAGGAGGTTGTAGAGAGGTGGGGACTGACCTCTTCTCCCTGGTGACAAGTGATAGGACGAGAGGAAATGGGTTCAAGTTATGTCAGATGAGGTTTAGATTAGATATTAGGAAAAAATTTTTCACTGAAAGGGTTATTAAACATTGGAATAGGCTGCCCAGGGAGGTGGTGGATTCCCCATCCCTGGAGGTGTTTAAAAAAAGGGTAGATGTGGTACCTGGGGACATGGTTTAGAAGTGGTTTTGTCAGGTTAGGTTAATGGTTGGACTTGATGATCTTAAAGGTTCCTTCCAACATCAGTGATTTTATGATTCTATGATTTTGTGCCTGGTGTCTTTGAGATGTCCTGAATGGTGCTGGAAGGCAACGTAGGGAGAAATAAGAGTACCACATCCCTCAAGATTTATTTTAATAATGTCTTCCTATGGAGTAAATTGTTATGTTTTACCTGGTGCCCGTAAGAAAGCACCACTGGGGTCATGGGGAGCTTGAGATGATGCCAGTGGTGGAAAGTACCCCTGCGTGTGGTCCCGCTGCAGCACCGTGGGGCTTTGAGCACCCGGTGTGGGCAGGTACGGCGGGTGCTGATTCCAGCTGATGACAAATCTAACATCTGTCCTCTGCAGAAAAGACAAATAAATGGTTAAACTCACCAGGAGCTGTGCCCCAAAGAAGAGGGGTTAAAATCGATATTTTGAACTGGATGCTAATTAAAGCTGAATCTTTCCTAGTCTCGGTGTTTGGAGCCCATTAAGCTTTTGAGTGGTTTCCAGAGTGGGAACGCCAGACTGAAACGAGGAGTATTGTTCAGTGTTGGGGTCCTTGTTAGCTCTCCTTTCAGCTTTGGCCTCAAAGAGCCAACCTGATGTTTTCAAACAGCAAGTTTGCTCTTATGGAGCACCTACCATCTTCCGCAAATCACACAGTTTTGGATCAAAGGACAAACGAAAAGCCGGGATGGAGGAGGTTGAATCCAAACCTCCCCCGAAATGGGGAGGTGTGGCGGGAGGGTCTCGTTGCTGGTCCATCTTCAGCCTTGGATCTCGCACTTGTATTGTGCCCTGCTGGCATTCCTTTTCAGTTTGATGGAGTTCAAGGCTCTGTTAATTCACCTGCTTTCTTTCATCTTTCAAAATAAATTAACAGCTCTTTTAGCAGTATCATGGTGAATCTGTAACATTTATTTTGAAAAGCAAAAAGAGCTCAAAAGATTATCTAGGTGTCCAGCTGTGATAATATTACCTGCCTTGTAAAATGCCGTAGGTGACTTTGAAGATGTAAAGCAAATTGAGGATTATATTAACTTCCTTCTGATTTGCTAAAATTATTAATTCAGTGTCACAACTATCAAATAGTGTAGAGTTGGGTTTTTTTTTTAAGTATAAATGCATAACTCTTTTTTAAACGCGTGGCAAAGTACTGCCTTCAAGTCAATAAAACTTGTTTTGATTATATCTGTAGTAGAGGTTGATGCGTCGTCTTTGGTTTTTACTGGTGTTTTCTTTATAATACAAGATTATAGTAGCCTGCATTCACATTCACCCTAAATAGTCAGAAGAATGAGTACAGCATAGCAATGAGATTTTGTAATGTAATAGTTTTACCTTGGAGATTCCCAAATTTTTTTCAATCTCTTTGCCTCACTGCATCACAGATTTGTGTACACGTAACTCAGGGAGCAGAGACCATGTTCACACCCAAAGCAAGTCAGTGGTTGAGCTGGAAACGTGGTCCCTCTTTCCAAAACTTTCTAGTCTGAAACAGCACTAGCAATTTTGGAAATCTAATTCTTTTTTTCCAAATCGATAATTTTAGTGGTTTATCTATTCTATATAGCATCTAATATCAGTGTTGGCAGGTGCTCTGGTTGGCTTCTCTGAACGCAGCCACTCTTTGGAAGGGACGCGCTGATTCAATCTGCACTATTTTAAGGGATGCCAGTGCCGGGCGAGCGCTCGAGCGGTTTCAGTAGTTTTGTTTCTGCCACTTCAGTGCTGTCTTCTGCCTCTTCCCAGAAGTCTGCGTTCCCAGGGGCTGTTGGAAGAATTACCGGGCTTGGTATTGGAGGACATTGCGATCGCAATGGTTTAGAAGAGGACGGCTGACTCGCAGCTCAGATTCGCAAAGCTGGAGTGGACGACACAAAACTGTATTTAAATCTTTTTCAGCTCTCGTGTGTTCAGGCTGGAACATTTCATTGCTCTGGTGGAGACGTGGGCTTATTGTTTATTCATTGTTCCTTAATTTTGATGCATTAGAGCAGGGTGGGAAGAAAAGGTGGGAATGGCTGGGAGCAACTATTAGCCACCACAACGTAGTGATGTTTTTTTGGGCTGGCGAGCCTCACCAGTTAGGGAGGCTTACACCAGATACCTGAGCTCCCGTACTAACAGTGAGGCAGAAGAGGGAATGAATCATTCACCCAACAGATTAAGGAAATATAATTATCTGCTGGGGCAGAATCTTAAAGTGTCATAGAGTCATAGACTGGTTTAGGTTGGAAGGGACCTTGAAGATCATTGAGTTCCAACCCCCCTGCCATAGGCAGGGACACCTCCCACCAGACCAGGTTGCCCAAGGCCACGTCCAGCCTGGCCTTGAACACCTCCAGGGATGGGGCCTCAACAACCTCCCTGGGCAACCCGTTCCAGTGCCTCACCACCCTCAAAGTGAAAAACTTCTTCCTGATGTTCAATCTAAACCTGCACTCTTCCAGTTTAAAGCCATTCCCCCTCATCCTATCCGTGTCTCGTCCCTCGTCCGTGTCTTAGCCCTGGGATTAATACAGAAAAGTATTTTCCAGTTTGGGTTCCCTATTTAGCCAGGCTTGGCTAATCCACGTTTCCAGGGCAGGTGTAAGAGAGTAGTCGATGCTATAGTCACCTCCCTGCCCGTGCCCGCGCTCTGCTTCCCGCACAATGAGACCATTGTGTACATTTCATTGCCTCTTCCATTAATCAGGAACAATTTGAAATCGTAAGAGCACTGTAGCATTTCTGTTAATCAATAACTAACCGAGCTATTAATTTTCTACTAAGATATTGTTCTTTAGTGTGCAGAGAGTGAAAACTTGTCGATTACCTGTACTGATCCTACCCAGCGCCCACGTGGGTTGGTGGCGGGATTTCCCTGGATTTCAGTGGGTGCTGAGGGCTGCCCTCGGATGCCCGCTGGAGGTGCTAAGGGTTGCAAGAAAAGAAGGAACTCTGAAGCCCCTCACATCGCTGCCGTTTTATCGCTCCAAGGTTTTAAAAGCAGCCCTAACTCCAATTAATATCGGCAGGCTTGGGTTGTTTAAGTCTCGGGCTTTGTTGAGGATGTCTTCTGCCTTTATTTTCATTGAAAGGTGTTCATTGATAATTTTGATTCAAAACTGCCTTTTTAACTGGGGAAGAAAATAACTGTGACACTAAAATACTTTAAATTGGGGTATGATGTGTATAGCAAGTTTGGACAGACGCTGCTGACCCTTGTTGGGACCAGCAATATACGTTCTTCCTCTGCCAGCGTTTATAATTTCTATAGCAGGAGGAAGAAGGAGGAAGGGTCCACGTTTTCATGCTCTTTGCAGGTCCGTGAGACACTTTAGTACGTACTCACCTTTAACATCTGCAACTGCCCCGGTGAGGTCTAGCAGAAGACCTCTGCTAGAGTCCTTGCCAAATGTCCTGCAGAAGGCTGTCAGCTGGAAAATTCAGTAGCTATAAAATTTTACAGTAGCAGAGCTCCGATAATGAGTTTAACAAATAATTAGCTGCGGTACCACTTTGTTTTATAAAAGTGCAGTAGTTGATGAACTTGCTATGCCACAATTAGGAGCTCATTAGCAAACAAAATTCAAGGGTAACAAACACCTTAAGGGGTTGTTTTTAGGAGTATTTCGTGAAATCCTAAAATCAGAGGAAGAAGGGTGAAGAAATGTAAATTTTCTTCCCAGACACACTGCACACCTCCTGCAGGACTGGGGATGAGGTGGGATCTGGAAGTCAGGACTGAAGCTGACCTTATTTGCCAGGGTTTGCATTCGCTCACAAATTCTAGGTCTTTCCATGTCCCTAGAAATGGCACTGTATCCCCATTTTATTTTGCCCAGCTAGTAAAATCCGTATTGTTTTTCTACTCTGTAATGTGGTTTGATGGCTTTAGAAAAAAAGAAGGCATTCCTTTTGCTATTGCAAGTAACTCAGGAAAGAGTTTTTTCTTTGGTTTTTGGTCTTTTTTTATTTTTCAGTCTCATTGAGGAAATAGTAATCCTAACAAAGCTGGCAAAAAGTATTTCCTGAGCTGCTCGCAGAACAACAGGAGATACCTTCCATGAAGCGTGTAGTCCATCAAAGAGTGCTTCTAGGAAATTTTTACTATTGTTTATATGCTTATTTGAAGGTGTCATTTTGTGTGGTTAACTCCGCCTTGTCTCCAGAAATCCATCCCTCATTCTCTCCGTAATGAATGAAGCAATAGGACAAAGAGAGCTGTTTTTACCCTTGTCCTGAGAAAAACCTTTTAGAAAATGATCATGGGCTTCTAACAAATGAGAAAGCTGGTTATCATTGGAGAGAATTAATCTTTGACTTGATTGAGAATACCTATGCCAAATTACAAGCTACGATATCCATCTGCTTGCTGTTATCCAGGAATATAGATTTATTGTGACATTTCGGAGAAGGAGTAAGAAAACATATGAACAACTGTTTTGGTTCATTAGCCCTTTATTGGTAAAGCATGGTTCTCAGTGATGTTAGGGGTGTACGAAAAGACAATCCTTTGGCTGAAATCGGTACAATCGTTGCGTTTACAAGGCTGTGTAGAGCATCCCCAAGGACAAGCTTACAAATTAGCTGCTGCTTTATGTTACTTGACTGTGAGATCGTTCTGTCGGTTGATACCGGAATGATTCAGCCAGTAGCTCCAGGAGATGGGAGAAAATGTTGGGGTACATCCAGAGCCCTCTGGATAGCAGCTGCTTAGGGCACCAGACCCACTCATCCCAGTGTCAGGTGGTTAAAACAACCTCCTCTTCTACAGCTCTTCTGCCACCACGGCTCGAGAGGACCCCCAGGACAACGTCTCCCCAGATATTTCCAGTTTAGTCTCTTGGCTCCGGTTCTCATCATCAAAAGCCCTTCATTTGTGGCAGGTTTCTATGCTGGAAAATCCATCTGTGTTGTCACTTTTTTTTCTCACAAGTATTTACTTTAATCCACCATAGGGGGCTACTCTATGGGTACAACCTCATGGGCTGTTGATTTATTTGTAGTTAAGGATCTCAGAGTCAGGATCTTAAAGCCTTCTAAGCCAACTCCCTTTTCATATGGGAGAACCTCTGAAAATGCACTTTAGGTTTATGACACTGGCTTGGCTTAATTTAATTTACTGTTCACTTAACCGATTATTCAAAATACCAGATGTGACAGAGAATAGATTCAGCTGAAATATTACCTCACAGGCATGCTCAACGTATAGAATATGCTCTCCATATGGGAAGGTACTGAATGTCCCCCATCTACATCAGAGAGCAATCAGTTTGGTTTTGAAAGGATGGTGCGGCTGCGTGGGAGGCAAAGTTCCTCATTTCTTCTGCAACCTTTGTGACCGCTGATGGGAGAGCCTAACCAAAGCTCTGCTGGGGGAGATAAAATGTGAACATGTAGAAAAGACCAGCAGCGAAGGATTTGTCATGGGTAAAATATTTGTTGCTAAGTATTTACTGATGTTAGGCTAAGTCATTCCGCTAGCAACAGTCCAGTAAAGTCAGACAAGAAAATGGTGGCAGAAATGTGGAACATCCCGTGGTTTTAAGAGTGTGTGTCTTCTGATGGCTGGGACGGCCCTTCTGAAACGAGAGGTCAGACAGAACAGCATTGGCAAAAGCGTGCGTAGGTCACAAATACTTGCTGACTTTATGGTCATTGGTGCACTAAAACCTTGAGCTGGGGTAAGGTACAGGTGATTCGAGAGCTGGTCCTTAGAGGTGGCATTGGCCATCAGGTAGGAACAGAAGAGTTGCAGCAGTCTGCTGAGGTGCCCCTCCTTTTCTTGCGCCACTGCATTTATCCTTTGGAGCAGGGTGATATGTTTGGTCAAAACAAGAGCAACGGAGACGTGATTAATTCCAGGAGTATCTCCAGTTCAGCAGGCAAGAGGCTTTGCTTCTTTCGGAGAAGCAAACATCAGATGTCTATCATCAATGCTTTTGAAGTTTATGGTCTGCAGTTCCTTCATGTCGGGGCAGGACCTTTATAGGGTACTCATCTGGACCTTTACTATTACAGAAAGATTAAAAATTAAACTTTCAGTAATGCAAGAACCTGAACTTCGAACTCCCATGTGCCAGTGAATGTTAATCTGATCTCAGCAGTACCCGATAAAGTCAATCTGTCTTCCTTGCCTCGTTAATTTTTAATCATTTCTATGGATAGAAGAGCTGTGGTAGGTGAGACGAAGAGAAGGCTGCCTTAGCACAGCCCCTACATCCCAGTATGGAATGGGGAACCATATGAACTAAACTTCTATCGTTATTTATGCTCTGTATTATACCCCTGTGTTTATTTATCCATGACTTGGTACGTAGGCGTGTTCTCTGAACTGACGTCCAAGGGTAATAGCGCAGAAAAAAATCTGCTTGTGTGTACGTGTTCACAGTATACTGTCAAGCTGTTAATGGGAACAGTATTTCCTAGGTCTACAGCAAATGTTTTTAGCAGCGCGAACTGGGAAAGAGGATTAACGTGAATGAAAACAAAACCACTTTTAGCTCCGATCTTGGGGTGATTCAGTAGTCTATCCTGGGGTACTTCTTCGCAAACTTTATAGAAATATTCAAAATTAACTTTTAAAGCATTCTTTTTAAGTTGCTATTTTGATTTTACTGTTGGTGATTTTTTGCAATATTTCTGTCGTTCTGCATCAACACTTACAAAGCACGCGAGGACGTAAAGATTAATGCCCTGTATCAGCACAGCACTTAACGTGCTGAATTTTATCATCGTTGTAAAGGGAGGGAACTCAGAGATTTTAAAGCCCATCTCCATAACATGGACAGCCCCAAAATTACAGTGCTGAGGTAACGGCAGGCCCAGGCTCAGACTCTTGTTGAACCATGGCCACCTTAGCCAAAACCACTCTAGACCTTCCTGTGCTTGCTCTGCTGCCGTCTCACTGCTCGTAGGGAACAGGGCAACTCTATTAGTGCCACTGTTTGGGTTTTTTTTGTGGGTGCAGGAAGCTCCCATGAAGAGACCAGCCAAGGTCGCCAAGACCTAGAGGTTTGGGTGGCTGCCAGAGGAGGTGTGTTCATGATGGCCGTAGGACCTCAGCGGAGAAAAGTGGGAGTTGGAGGGTCCCCAGGTGGCTGCAGAAGGGGAAATGTCTTCCCCGTCCCCTTAAACGTGGACTTTTCAGCAGCATTTGTGTGCCTAACTTGTGCTGAAGTCTGAGCTGTCAGGCAACTAAAGGACTTTCAAAACCTAACCCCAATTAATTAGCTGTTTGTAGAAAAAAAGCTGGATCAGCAAGAAAATGTAGAAAAGATGAAGCAAGATGCTGCAGATGCAATACAGAGAGCTGAAGCGTGCACTTCTATCACCAGATTACCCCAACATATGCATAACTCACTCAGGCAACTGTAACCTGAAATAACATTGAATTCCCATTTTTTTTCCCAAAGTAAAACAATTTGGTTTGCCTGGTCTCAGATCCGACCCCACTATGCCCTTCTGTCCGGTGCCCTTTAGGGGAGATAATTCTGTCCGGCAGTGTTGAAGGTGACGGCTCCGTGCAAATAATTAGCAGAAATGCAAATCAACATGAGTACGTTTTTTAATACTTCGTGCCTGGAGCTGTGCTAAACTTAGCGGCTATGAATAAACAGCATCAGCGTTCCCCTCCTTGAAAGGACGAAGAGCCTCCTGGTATTTGGGATGTCTCTGGTACATTTACGGTCTCAGTGTAGCCACCCCAAACATTTAATAATGTGAGTGGGCCCTCAAAAATGACTGAGATTAATAAGCGTTGAATGTTTTAATTTCTGAGCCTTGAAGGTGTACTCAGCTAACATCTTTTAGCTTTTCTTTGCAACTGAAAGGCTGGGAAATTACCCCTGGTTAATGACAGTAAGATTCTCGTGTAATCACCTTATTTTAGGAGTAAGACTTTTAAATAAATTCCAAGAGACTCCTGATAAAATAGCTGGAACCGGCAATGTTGAAATATGATCTTCTGTCATTAAACCATTCGCTCTTAATTAGTTTTTATTTGCAATATTGACAGCTAATCTCCTCTCTCTATTACACGTGTGCGACTTCCAATGATTGGCATAGCCGAGTATATATGTAGCTGAAGATATAATTTGGTCCTCCCCATGTAAGATTTCCAAACCACCCAGGATTTTTTAGTAAAATTAAGGTGTATAAGCCATGTGGGAAAAGTCAGTTATTCCAGACCTGACCTTGATTTCCCCTGGTTTAGAGATAATGAGAGACTTAAGGGAGCAGTGCCTAGATGCAGCCCGGTGGCCTGGCTGAAAAAAAAGTGGTGGATGGTGGAATAATCGTATCTGTCTTTCCACATCATCCAATTTTTGAAAAATAAATAAATAAATTTTAGTTTCAACAAGGTGACATTTGATGATGTTCACTAATTTAAGAGAGACTGATTTATGCATGTTTAATCTTCACTAATGATGACTCCAGGGCAAGAAATGAAAATAAGTTCAGTTAATAATATGTGTATATATTATTAACACCTTTACTGATGGAGGTGGTTCTCTTCTTGGTAGACAAATGTACAAGCGATTTGTAGAGGATCCAAATGACTCTGGGCTGTCAGAACCTCTGTCTAACGTACCAAGATGTAAAGAGCAGGAATATTTGGACGGTAAAAATTCTCAGCTGATCAACTGTCATTCAAAACTTGTTTGAAAACTATAAGTAAATACAATGAGCAGCCCAATCCCTTATGTTTTGGGGTGCTGTATAAAAATGAAATGATGTGTATTGCTGTTGTTATTATACCCTGATCGTGGCTTCTCCTCCTGCCATACAAATATTAAGAAGGATGCAAGCCTTGAATTCAGTCTGCGTGCTGACAGACAAAACTTACTGCGAATATTAATGCGCTTGGTCTAATCATCCTGCTAGTTTTTGTGTAATTTGCTCGGTCAGGGAGTTGGAATTCCCTCCTAGCTGTTACAGATTCAAGCACTTATGCAAAATCCTCCAGTCTTGAGATTTACTGTGGATTATCTACAAATATTTGAATACATTAGTGCAGTCCTTTAAATGCTTTCCCTTTATTTACATATAGAACAAATAACAAGCAACTTGAATGACAGCACTGTAATTCCATCAAGGAGCTCCTGAGAAACCACAGAAATAAAGCACTGAGAGAGCCGTGCATTTGGTGGAGCTTCGCCCTGGCATTACAGCTCCGTAACCTGCGTTTCATTCGTTTTTCATATTAAAAAAAAATAATATCCACAGTTTCATAAATTGTGGAACTGATGTCGCGTTTGGAAGAGGGAAGAGCCAGAGAAGGGTGGGGGTGGCCCTCTCTCCTCTCATCCACCTCTGCCACAATCCAGGAAAAAAATCCGTTATTTCCCTGGTCTCACCATGTCCATCATTATAACAGCAGATCAGAGAGTAAACACTGGATTCACGTTATCGATGGGAGGAGGGAAGGTTTTCTGTGGTTGATGGGGCGGGGGTTGCAGAGCTCCTTTCAGTCTGACCCACCTGAGCTAAGGACAGGTTATCCCGTATCCATGGCTGTTTTAGAAGCTTTACGCTATTTGCATTGATTTATGAGGCTGCCGCGCTCGCGCTCAATTGCAGATTATCGCAGTACATCGGCGGGTGGATTGATGCGAGAAGACCGGCCTGGGCTTGGTTTCTGTTCCAAATGTTCCTCCTGGAAGGAAGGGAGAATAAAATCAAACCCAAAGACTCGCAGGCTTACCTCGGTAGTAAGAGAGATGGGTTCCTGCCGATCCCAGAGGTAAAGCCCTAACAGTTTCCATGGAATAGTCAATTATCTGTTTCATTGCACAAGCCAATATCTTTTCTCAAAAAGATGTATTAGAGTGTTTAGCCATTCAAGTGATCCATCTGGCTGAGCATTCGGAGATGCTCTTTAACTTGATTTATCAGGCCCAGAAGCGGTGTCCTTGATAGCTTCTGGGACTGTATGGGGACTGTCTCTGCATCCGCTTGGTAGTCACAGGGGCTCATGACCTTCGGTTCCTCGCGGGGACAGGGCCTGGGCCATCACGCTTCTCGATCGGGACAGCCTTATTGCACATTAGCCTGAGGCTGCAGTGTAATGGTGGGATTTAAAAATTGCCGTTGCAGATGAGGGCTGAGGGGCCACCAGATGCTTCCAAGGAAAACGCAGGAAAGCCCCCAGGCAGCAGATCCCTGATAAGACACCGTCTTTTTCCGCAGCGGAATCTGCACCTAAATCCTAATGGAGTCTGGCTAAACCCCTGCGGCATGAGATTGTGTATTCCCTTTAAATCTCTCCTATTTATAAAATACACATTACAGCTCCAGTATTCACGTTATCCCCATTTCCATCGGGTATCACCTCCGGCGCGGTTAAAATGTGGCGCAGCACAGTTTTTGGGTAAGTCACTTTTCTTGCCTTCTCGTCTCGTTGCGGCGGGGGCTGCGCCCATCTGCAGCCCCGGAGGGTTGGGCACGGCGACGAGATGCCCCTGGGAGAAGGCAGCTAAGCTCCCCCTGTAAAACAGGGAAGCGAGATTGCAGATATCTGGGTCAGGCATCGTCGGGGATTGCTGCCGAGCACATGGTGAGATGCGGTCCCGGAGCCTCGGGCTGCAAAGAGGGGGAGGGAAACCCACCCCAGGGAGGTGCTGGAGCTGTGTTTGGGACCAGAGGGATGCTCAGCGTTGAAGGTAGGACCCAACTATACAGGGCACGGGGAACTGCTGTAACATAGGAGCAGCGAGAAAGGGGCTATATGTAATGTTTACATCCTCAAAGTGCATTTCAAGGCAAAAACATTTACTGTAACACAAGTAAATTAAATCAGTGGTGTAATATTTTAATTACTAAAAACTTCAGGCGAAATCCTCCGTATTTTCTTCTGGGCTATCATCCAGCTTTACAGCATCAATTCTTTAAAGGTAAATTATTAAATTGAATGAAGCTTTGGTTCCCACTTGCTGCTTTTTAAAACTGAAGATTGCCATTTGGCAATGATTTATTCTCCCCCCCCCCTCCCTTTTTTTTTTTTTAAGCGAGGATTGCAACAAAGTTTAAGTAGGAACGCATTTTGGAGCAAGTGGAGTTATATATTTAATATAATCCAAAACAGATTGTCTACTCAAACACTGTTCATTAAATGAACTGTCTGCAAGTGTGATTTACAGTCCAACGTGGTCATGTGAATGTCTGTGTGTATTTAATAACTGCACAGTAATAGCTTATTGGCAGGAGTGGTAATTCGATTTTGGAGTTTTATCTTATTTTTGAGTTTCTGGACCGTGAAATCCTGCTGTCTGACACACTTTTCCATTGCTTAATCTCCTGAGATTTGTGTAAAGAACAACAACTTCCCTCCTTACTGAAGAGCCAGTGCCCCGCTGTATGGTTTTTTTAGTGTTAACCCCCCAGTGCAGCTATTCACATGCACCCATCTCAAAGTCGTGGGCTCGGTACCACAATACAAATGGGAGTAATAGACAGAAATATTGACATTTAATGAGCTAAGACCTCCAGTCTTGGAGAAGATAAAATCCTCTAACCAGTATTGCATAAGTGGAAAAATTTTCAAGGATCATTTTCTGCATAATCTGTTGTTTTCTGTATTTAACTTTCTGAGCTATTCTATTGATTTAAAGTCAAAACTCTCTTATTTAGTGTACTTAAGGAACTAAATCAGTAATTCTTATTCCACACAGACTTGTAAGTGGGCTCTCCTCCGTGGAAGTTTGGCAGGTTAGCACCTGAATCCACCCACGTTATACCATACTCGTATTTTCTGAAGGCCTTGAGAGAGTTTTAGAACAAAATGTTGACGTTTTTCCTTTGGAGCAACGTCCAGTGTCTGTACATGGTGCTTCCCGGTGAGGTTAGTGGCCTGAGGGGCTCTCCCGTGCCTACGGAGAGCTGCCTCGAAGCTGGTCCCTGGAGTAGGAGGAGGACACAACACTTGGGATGGCAAGGAGGACACAAGGCTGGCGGTGGCAGGATTCCTTAAGGAGAAGGAGATCTTTCCCGTGGCCCCAGGGGTGCCGTGGTGTGTGGGGCTGGCACGGTTATGGGGTAGGGGGGCTACATGGAGTCAGCCAATATTGTCTGATTGGGAATTATTCTTAATGTGTGGGTTTTTTTATCATCTGCCTTTGCCATAGCTGTGGAGAATGATGTCTCACAGCTCCCGCCTTCCCTCCCTTTCTTTCCTTTCTCGTGAGAAATGCGCTGCATGACTGAACAAAATATTTTGAGTACCCATAATCAAATATAATTCCACCTTCTGAAGCAGTCAGCAGTGTAAAGGCTTCATAAAGGGTTCCAGGGGCCCAAATAATAGCAAACCCACCCTCCTATGTGACAACACGGGCATCAGCTGTCATCTCCTCACGTCGGTAACACAGGTTCTTTAATTCACTTGTCATTATTTTAGTGTCTTTCTGCCTAGTGGAACACTATTGTCCCCATAAATACACGTCTGAATCAGCTAATTATTCATCCAGGATTAGAACTGAAATCCTTGCTTCAAGGCTAGCTCTACCCCTGAAATCATACTATTTAAGATTTTAATTATTTTAAATCATACATAAGTTGTTCCCTTTAAGTGTTGGAGCCAATTAGTTGTCCGATATGGTTGGGCAGTGCAGATCTGATGCAAAAAATGTTTTTTTGTTTTTTTTTTTAAAAAAAAAAAAAGGTATTAGGTAATTCCTGAACCTGTGACCAGCTTGATAGTTCCAAGGGAGGGTCACAAAGCAACTGCTAATGGGAAAGTAAGGTGATGCAGAGAGTTAACTAAAACAAGGGTCATTTATGGGGAGTTACAGGTGGGAAAGAAAGTTTCACAGCGTAGAGGTTTCCTCTACCCCTACAACAGTGAAAACCAAACCTAAGCCTTTAAAAATCAACTTATAACTTTCAGTTAATAGCGGATAATTCTGAAGTTTTATTTCATTTAATATTTGTTGTGAGGTAACAAACAGAAATGTAAAGAAAACGAAATGGGAGAGGTTTGCATGAGCTTATTAAGCACCAACCCATAGCGAGGGGCAGGACTGAGAGGGTCATTGGAAATGTTTCAGTTAAAGGATTGTGAAGGAATTGTTGAGCCTGAAGAGTCTGAAAACTTTCAGAATAGGAAATCATGGCAAATAATTGTGATTTTTTCTTGTGGTGTTTTGATACTGTAAAATATTTTCATGTTGCTGTTTTGTTCAGATGTATTTTAATGCTTCAGACCATACTTAAACATTAACCCTCATTATATGTATTCATAGCACATACATAAGTGCTCTTGTTTGATGATCCAAAATTATCTTTCATTGTCTCAAGCTGAAGGATTTTAGCAGTATTACAGCAAATCTTTTGATTGTTTAAAGTAAATTATTTCTCCATTTTTATTTTACCAGAAGGGTTGAAATAGAAGAAGGGTTTGGTACTCAGCATGGAAGCTCCTCCTGTGAGAGGCTCTGACCTGGAGCAGCTCCGGTGTTTTGTGAAAACGACAGCAAAGCAGTGGTAAAAGATATTTCATGAGTGTGTTTTAAAGTGGCTTTTGCTGGCCAACCCTTCTTTCCTTGAAATTAGCGATGAGACCCCCTGTGACTAGAGGGAGGTCAGCATAAATTCCAAACCCCATTTGAAAACCCCATTTGAAAACCAAAAATGTTTATTAGAAGAGACGAGGGGTTTTTCAGAGCCCATATAACTCATAATCACCACTTAAATGCACAGTTTTCTTTCTTTCTTCCCCTCAAAAGGAGCTTCATTAACACTGGTATGTAGATTAACATACATTAATATTCACCTTCCATTCTCTTGACAAAGTGTCTGGCTATGATGTGAAGGACCATATGCCATTGACGTAAACCCACGCGCAATGCAGATCGCCTCCTATATACACTACTCTTTTCATAACTGGAAAATTAGGCAAGAAATGGAAGAAAATATAACCGAGGTGATGAGAGCAAAAGCAAGCTTGTGTGTACGACTGCAAGAACTGCACGAGTCACTGGTGTCTTGGGTGGAATTTGGTGACCTCACTGTAACTGTTCGAGAATTTTAAAGATTTCCTCAGAGTTTTGTGGGTTTTTTAGTTAAAAGAGGTGGTAGCGAGAGCCAAAGAGGTTGGTGAGTCTTAAGCTGCAATCTGTGCCCGTGGAGTTCTATCAGTCTTAGCTTCTTTCCTTTATATGTGTGTATGTTTGTATCTTATCTCCATACAATAACGGTATCTAGCAGGGTAGATAACTACTTGGTGCCTATAAGCGTGTTATCTGTACGCTCAGAAGTTTTCTGTCAGGTAAGTGAATGCAAACTGCAGAAGCTTTGCAAAATCGCTGCGTGCATTAGGGGAACGAGGAACCTGACTGCATGTCGACTGCCTGCGCCGTTACCACATGCTGACTCCCTCTTTGAAGAGGTCTTGTCCTGTTAACTCTGGCTTTTACTGTTCTAATTGATACACCACAGGCTTCAAAAGCATTAAGGCTATGTGACAGCACCCAAGGCAGTGGTCAAATTCCCCCCGAGCCACCAAAGTAGCAGTGAACCACGATTTGCCAAGTGTGCCATCTACAAAGCATGCAGTGTTATGTTGATACCTCCTGCCATCAAATCAAAATGCTTCTATTTACCGGCTCCTGACAGTACGAAGCACAGAAGTGTTTCAGAGTTAAAAATGGGAAATAAAAGTGAAAATTCAGAAATCTGGTTTCCTGATTGCCAGGAGAAGTGCTGGCATGCTTTGCCTTTTTAGGCTGTGGGCTAGTGCAGACATGACATAGCAGAGGACATCAATACTGTGGGAGCTTCAAATATATGCAGCAAACACTGTCACACAAAATACTGTCCTGGTATCCCTTTCCCTTCCCCTCCCTTTCCCTTCCCTTCCCTTCCCTTCCCTTCCCTTCCCTTCCC
>VUYV01000057.1:2929158-2969580 GCA_008711295.1 Anarhynchus alexandrinus | reverse complement strand
CCCCTCTCCCTCTCCCTCTCCCTCTCCCTCTCCCTCTCCCTCTCCCTCTCCCTCTCCCTCCTTTTCCCCTCATTTCAAAGCCAGGTGCATCAGAAAACATCTGGTAAAAGCAGCCACAGCTGCTCTTTGGGCTTGGAGAGGACCTGCTGCCCACAGAAAAAGGTGTGCTGTGGTGGGGACCAGGTGGCACTGAGGACTCCACTCTGCCTCTCCAAAATGGCTTTTGGCATCCAAGGAGGAGGGGAAAGCCCTCTGCCCGAGGCTTAATCGTACTAGTGTATGCTCAGCCGTGTCGGCTGTTTTATCTTGCCGTTGCACTCTGTGTTCGCCTCTTCCCAATGTGTCACCCGGTCCTTCAGCAACTGCTGAAGTCATTCATTTGGTCCTCATCTTTGGGCTTTGTCCTGGCTTTGTTGACAGTGCTGCGAAGCCTGGACCTGCTTCTGCATACCCCGAGCGTACTCGGTACCCGGTCCCAGCTAATTCTCGCTATTTGTTAGCAGGAGCCTCTCAATCCCTCCCGCAGACATCCATCCTGCTCTTCTTCCCTATTGATCATCGTGAGCAGCACTTCCCTCTTCTTCTGGGATCCAGGCGCAGACCTGCTTTGCTTTTTAACTGGTCACAAAATGAAACAACAACAACAAAAAACCCACCAAAAAAGAAAAGCGGAGCAAAATAACCACAAACTTGACATTTTTTTTGCTCTTGTGGTATTGATAAATGTGCTCTCTACTCATCCCTAAAAGGCTGTTGTAAAATACTTACGCTGTTGGTGCCGTGCCATAACAAAACCCAAATCATTCCTCCCCGCTTTGCCGTATCTCATCTGTTTAGGCCTCTCAAATGTTCTTATCTTAATGGAATTTTGCCTTACAATCCAGAAATTGTACCAGGGGGCTCTCGCATATCCCGGGCAATGCTTTAGTATGCATATTATAGCACTGCATTGTCATATGTTACTATAAATAGCTCTCACAAAGAGTCCATATTTCTGCAGAGATTTGCCTGTCAGCTCTTAACAATGGTAGTCGCTCACAATGGGAAAATAGAATACCAGCTCCATCAACCTTTGACAGACTAATAGGGGTTATTTGACTTTCAATTTTTCATTATCGGGTTTGGCAGCCACAATCGTCATGTTGAGAAATACAAACTGATCCGCACTCCAACAGGAGAAAACGCTCCCGGTCCTCCTTCAGCGGGGTACGCGAGCGCCTGCAACGCTGTGGTGTGTGGCCACTGATGATACGGGACGTAAAACCGGCGCGTAATGTACCACAAGTTCAGAGATTCCAGTATTGGCCTTTTTTTCCCCCCTTTTTGATAGATGGAGTAGAGTGGAATGATCTTGTGTTGCTGCAAAAAACCCCACACCGGAGTCTGACAAAAGGATGCCGCCACTGTTACGAGGGCTATAAACCGCCCGTTCGGGACCACTGAACTCAGACTCATCACTGTCCTTTTGGCCTTTGCAGCTCCTCAGAATGTCCCCTGTACTCATACTGCCACGATGTGCTCCGCGCTCTTGTAGGAAGGGCTTTTTCGGGGGGAAAGTGACATAGTCACGAGGCAGCTGTTCTGGGCTGTGCAAAAGGGGATTCACTCGATAAACATCTCAAATTTAGCTCAGATTTGCCACTGGCAAAAAAATGCCGCAGGAGGGTTGGAAACGCAAAGGCTTTTACTTTGCCTGTGGTGCGGAAAGGCATCTTTTTACACCAGGATAACTGTCTTGGTATAAAATCTGGCAGCAATAAAGGACAATGATCTACTTGAGGTCACTGCTTTTACCACAAAGTAATTAGTCAAGACCAGCTTTATAGGCCCTTTACAGGACCCAAACTGGCTATTTAGGAGCAATAAAACACTAACCTTTTTCCTGGAGAAGATGTAGGCTGCGTGTCACACGTTTCAGTGAGGTCCCCTGTGTGCGTGGGTCAGCTCCGTAGGTGCCCAGGCCCTGTCAAGCAGTTGGTTGTCAAAGCTGAGTGGGAGTTTGGACAAGGAAACATATCATAAATAAGAGGTATCTTGCAGGTTTCGATCATGCAGATGAAAGGGGTTCAACTGGAATCAACAACATACATAGCTGTTCCTGCAGAAGACGTGAAGTCTGATGTGCTTTGACGGTACCCGGAGCACGGGGTGCTCAGTGGCTTTTGAATCTTGGACCTTCCCCTGGAAAGTTGCCTGCAAGGGCTCTCCAACCTCCTGCTGGGTATCCACTGCCACAAAAGACAACACCTGAGGGAAAAAAAATCTAAAAATGGATTTTCAAGTAGTCAATGTTCCTCTAATTACTTAAGAATAAGTACCAGTAGTAGGGAAGTCTTCTAGCATGAACCTCCACGTAACTCAGCAAGGTTAAGAGGGGGCTGCCCCGAGGACCTTGATCCATTATCCAAACCTAAATCCTAGTGGCTTTATATTTAAGGGCCGTCCAGCACATTTAAATATAAATGACTGCATGATTCTGTTAGTTCAGAACATAGTCTAGCACTGGCTTACCTTTATAAATTACAAGCGCTTACCCTTGAAAATGACAAGTTACAAGAAAACCTGCTTTAATGGGAACCACAGCCTAAAATACTCAAGGGCCATCGTCCTCTACAGACAACAGTGAGGTAGCTTAGTCCCAAAGCTTAGAAATGGAAAATTTCTTTGTTTCCTTCTGACTCTGGCACAGCAGCTGCGGGGATTAATTGAACTCATGAAATCTATTGATTTTCTGTAGCTGTTATTAAAAAAAAAAAAAAAAAGGCGCTTTTGCACCCGTGTGAAAGGTATGACTATCACTAAATTGTGTGCAATAAACCAACAAGGCTCCGGTCTGTTGAGAAGCCCAGAGTCACATTAGTCTCCTAATTTTATTTCAGAGCACAGAGACTTTTATTACGTTACCGAAACTTCTGAGATAGTCCTGCTGTGCCATCAGCATCATCTCAAGGAAGAAATCCTTCATGGTCCCCACATCTCTCTTGCAGATGAGCAAGGGAGATGGTGACTTGCTGGAGAAGCCACCCAGCCTTGCCGAAAGGAGGTTCTCACTTCTGCAACTAAAACCTCTTCGGCATAAAGGCTTGTGCATTCTGCACGTTCAGACGTCGGAGGAATAAATGCGACACTCATGTTCTTTATCTTCATGTGAACTCCCGTGAATCCATCAGGAAAATGAATTTCATTTTAGAAGATGTGAAGTATTCCGCTTGAGATAAGACATTCAGTTTTTTATGGCTGACCTCCCTGATGACAGTTTAGTAAAAGGAAAGCTGCCTTCACCCAAGCAACTCAGCAAAGTCCTCTCTGCTCAGGCCTCGGGTAGTTTCCAAGAGCTGCATGTGGTTACAACATTTAATAAATTACCTCCACTAATAACAGGAATGAAACCAAACCGCATGGTATGTCTGGGGCTCGTTCTTCCTTATCGCTCCAGTTGGTAGATCTATAGCACTGCAGATAGATTGGTACACAAGCGTTAGTTTTTATTTTTAAACACAGTTAACATTTATATAAAAACAAAGTTGTATTTTAAGACCAGACCAAAACCCAAAGACAGCAATGTAATGTTTTACATCTGAGGTTATCTATCTTAAAATATTTTGCTAATGTATATTGTCATTTTAAGTGGCACGTAGTGGTGGCGGCAGCAATCTAGATGTTGTTTTAAGGTTCTCTTACTTATTTTAGTGATGAGTTTATGGATTGTGTCATCTCTACTAAACAATGTGGCTAAATAAATCCCATACTCCGTTCTCTATAAACTAACAATTTATTGAGTCTTGTATTAGTCATGTGCTTGACGATATATTATGAGCAAATTCCTTTCTGCCTTCTGCATTAACTAGAAGGGATTTTAGAGCATACCTGTTAGATCTGATTTCCCAGATCACCATATGCATACCGGTTCTGGTTTTCTATGTTTTGGGGGAGTTTTTTGCGAAGGAGTTGTTAGATAGCTAATGATTGGGAAGTGCTTTACAGATGAAGAAATACAAAATACCTGGTTGGTGGCCATAACACAATTAGCACTTTAAAAGCTAATTCTACTATGCGTGTCTCGGGCAGCAGGAGGAAAGGAGTCTGCGTGTTGGATGAAAAAACAGTTCAGTCTTTGCTTTAAAGTTTTCTAGCTGGTATCTCCTTTGGCCTAGGTCAAAGAGTGCTATTTTATTTCATTTAATTTAGTGTAAAGCTTAGGAAAGGCATATGTATTTATTAAGATTAAAGGCTTTTCTCTTTCTCGTTCTCTAAAGACCTGAGTACAGGCTTATAGCTCTCCTTATACATCGGGAGAAGCGTGTGAGTATACAAAGAGGAACAAATAGACTTTGCTTTCTGTTTTAGCACTCCTGATGGAGTTTTGTGTGCGTGCGTCTCCTTCAGAGGAAACGTCAGCCTTTCAGGACTGCAGTAATTGGAGTCTGTTTTTAAACATTCCCTCTTTGAGCCATTTAAGCATATGGAGCCTTTCCCATTTTTCACTCCGCTGTTGGCGGCGGTGCCTTTGCAGTTTCAGAAGTTGCCCCTTTTCAAGCATGGCAGGTCGTGTCATAGTTGAGAAACATGACAATGGTGCGCAATTGTCTTGATTAGATGGATACCAGAGAGTCAAAGGCTTAATGAGGTGCTCTGGTGCGTAATCATCATCACTAATGGGTACTTGCTTAGAGTGCATTATTCAGCTAGGATATATTGTGTCCTGCACGCTCTGGCTGTAAATAATATTTGCGACATTGCACAATTTGTTGACCATCTGAACGAGCGTGCAGTGCAGACCTTTAAAAATCATCTTTATTTCAAATGAGAGCCTGTGTCTTTCCATACAGTACCAATGAGAGAGCTGCTTTCGGAAGCTGTGTAGGTTGAATGTTGGAACTGGTTTATTTTGCCGCAACAAAGTGACCGTGTGGTGCTTAACTGAGCCTACATGGGGCTTGAACAGGCTCAGACCTGGGGCTGAGGGACAGGAGCAGGAGGACCAGGAAAAACTGTTTTGGGAAGGGGAATGTTGGCCATACCGTCTCGCTGATGAGGAAAACTGGATGTGGACAAGGGAAAGGTCTGCATTACCGTGGGATGGGGGCTGAGGGAAGCTTATCCCAAGGGCAGAATTGTCTTTTGACGTCAGGACGCAATGAACTCTTTGCGCTGGCTCCCTGTATCGTTGCTCCTTAGCTGACAGCCTGGTCTTGTGGTCCTGCAAGCCAAAAACAGTTTCTAATGACATGGCCATTTAATTAAATTGCAGGCTGTGACTGTCCTTTGGGGGACAGTCAGCCGTGCTGTTGTCCCTGTCCCCTCCTGGCACCCTGGTCAGATGGTGGCTCCAGAAGGCTGTGTCCAGCTCTTCCTTTGCAAGAGTGAGTTGGTTACAGAAAACACTGAGGCCAACTCAGGTTTAATTACCATTAAATTAAGGCAGCAGTTATAGCTTTGAATTGCATATTCCAAATGAAAGGAGAGCGGATGTTAAACTTAATGACCTGAAGGAAACACTCAAGGCCAGAGGTGTAGGAACGGGGATTGATCTGGAGACCCGTGGTTTGTAAAGCCAGACGGGACCAATGTAATAATCTCCTCTGACCTCCTGAAGGCTACCCTGAATTAATCCAGCTGAGCTGGGGTGTATCTGTCAGAAAATACCCACTTGTGAAATACAGGTTTGCAGTGTTGAGGAATGCGGCTTAACTCTCCATAAATCATTTCCAGTTGTTAATTACTTTCACTATTAAAAGCCAGCGTCTCATTTCAAGTCAGAACTTGCCTAGCTTAATTCCCAGCTACTGCATCCTATTATAGCTCTGTTTATTTCATAAAAGAAGCTTCAATTATTGAACTTCAGCGTCCCGTGTAGGTATTAATAAGCTGTGATCAACTTGTGCCCTCTCCTTTATTCTGATAAACTGAATAGATCGGGTTCCTTACTTTGTGCACTTAACACATATTTACTGTTCCTTTAATCATTCTTGTGGCTGTTTCATGCAAGACCCATCATGGGGACAGCACTGCTACATTACTGTTGTGGTTGTACCAATTCACATTAACAGTGTGATAGAATCTTTCTATCCCTGCGTGGCTTTATTCTGCTAACGCAGTCATGGAATGCATTACCCTCTTTGCTACAATGACAGTGCCTGGTCATGATTTCCAAGTTTTTCTGGTTTTTGGCTGCTGGCTTCCCAAAATAGACTGCTCCAACCTGTAAAAGTGCCGTGTGTTCTTTGTTCCTAGGATTCAGTTTTTCCTAATTCCTAATTAGGATTTAGGACTCATTCAATAGCTGTACTGCGGAGCACATAATGTTTGCTTGCGTTGATCTTATCAGGTTGCTTGGAATCAATACCTTCTCCACTTCATTATTTACCATTCGCCTAATCTTTGTCAGTCATTTGACATTTTTATCAAGTAATGTTTTCATATTTTCTTCTAGCCTGTTGATAAAAATGTTGTATAGCTGAGGGTCAATTACACAGGGTCCTCACAGGATCTCATTAAAAACACCCATCACTCCATGATTCCTGTGTGGAGTGATTGAAACGCAGTAAAATCAAATTAATTGATTAGTAAAGTGATATAGGAAATAGTGACAATTAGGAAACTGCCACATTATACAGTGCTGTGATGGTAGAATTCAATGGCAAACCATTTGGTAGCATTGTCTTTTAAAAGAATTTTTACTATCTCAATAGAGAAAATAACCTCTGGTTATAAGACAGTTGTTCTGTACTGGGAGTTTTTAAGGCAAAATTTTTATATTGGAGGAATCTTCAGTATCGACATGGATGGGATTTTTAAAAGGTTATAGTTCGTTTCAGTTTCTTTTCTTTTTTGGCCTTGTTTTTGCTTTAAGGAGCCGATATGTGTTCACCTCCATGGGCAGAGCCATACCGACAGCAGGAGGGGTACCTATATAGCTGGTGCCTTCTGACACGCCACCGCCTTCTTCTATAGTAGTTTGCATTGTTGTTTAAGTGTAATGGGTGAGGATGGTGAGTTACCTTGCTAGAAACTGAGGTTTCTGAGTGCTGCTTGAAACGGCAGCAGGGCAGGCGTTGCAGGGGCAGTTCAGCGCATGCTGTTGGGTGGTTGTTGAGTTTGGGGTAACATAGAGCATTCTTTCTTCAAGTGTTAATGTTGAAACAAGAGACTTCCTTTTCATCTTTTGAGTAACTGAGGAAAAACAGGTTTAAAGCAGAGAGTCTTCCTTCCTCCATCCTTGCCTGCCCAGCCAATGCCACCGTATTCCTTCTTCTGTAGCCCGTCCATGCTTCCACCCCTGTTCAGGTCCCTTGTGCGTTTGTGCTCAGAGGAGCTCCCTGCTCAGCCACTCTCATCTGCTGTGCCCGCTCCTCTCCTGCGCGCCAGGACGGGCTGTTCTCGTGCAAGCTGGTTCCCTGCTGTAGCATGGGCATCCACGTCCCTTGGCAAGTCCCTTCGTTGCTTTGTGAATCGAGGCTTAGCCCTGTTACAAAATCCCCTGGCCCCAATTAGCCGGGTGGGATGAATCTCCAGTGGAGAAACGGCGAAAGAGGTATTCTGCCAGTGGAGCTACTCAAATAAATAGAAGCGAAGCTGATGGGCAGGGTTTTGTCAACCTCATTGCATTTACATCAGAAACTTTGCCTATTTTAGTCATGTAGATTATGGGATGTGATTTTTCACGCTCTGTAATATCAAGCCAAACCCTACCAACAAAGCTTTGTTGCCTCAAGACTAATGAGGTTGTAAAACTCTACCCATAAAATCAGAATAATAGTATTCCCTTGCATCACAAGATTGCTGTGAGTACATATGTATATTCTGCACTCACGTGGCCTAGTGTTATGTGCTACACAGAGAACTAAACTTCGTTTATTAATGCAAAGGGCAAGTGTCTATATTTTACAAGGTTACAGTTAAAATCCCAAGGTTTTCCACCTACATCTTGCTATGTAAATAGAGAGGAACACTGTTACAGTTCATTTTATGCAGTGAATAATATAACATCAATTATTGCTGAAATCTTTATTTGTCTTTTCATGTAGTTATCTGCTATGGTTTCTTTCATATGTTCTCATTTGTTTAATTAAATTACGTTTGGTCTTTTCGGAGTCCTTTCTGTCCCTGCTTGTTGTGGACATTTATTAATAGTGTCACTTGGTTGATAGTCTGTTAATTTTAATCTTGTCTGAATTTGATTATCTTTATCTATTTACACTTCAGAGACTTTTCCCTGAATTCAGAAGGACCTGCTCTTTCTTCCCACTGTTATGCAAGGCAAGTTGTCATGTGTACTCTGCGTAGGTGCTTTAATGGCACTAATTAATCAAGAAGCAGTGCAACAGAGGAAGGAAAACATTACAAATGAGCGCAGCCAATTTATATTCAGAGTGCCATCACTGACCCATACTGGTAGTCTGAAGGGACCGTCCTTACTCTGGCATTACCCGGCAAGTAAAATCAGAGCACTGCAGGAGTGGGGCAAATAAGATCACTGACAAACGGTTAGCGGCTATTCCTTGGCACCCATCCCTTTTGCTTTAGGTCAGGTGAGGTTTTAAAGCACTAATCTCTAGTGCTTTAGGTTTCTGAAATCCTGCGATAGCGCAGCGTAAGTACTTAGAAGAAACCCGTTCACTTCTGGACGCGGTCTGTGCCGTTCAGCGTAACAGCATCGTGTCAATGTTCAAATGAGTTTTGTCAGCTCTCAGGTGTCTTGTCTTTTGCTCAGGGCATCGGGTCTCGACCTCTCAGCTTGCTCTGCTTTTAAGTTTCTAGTGCTTACAGTTGATGGAGAAAAACTTTAAAAATGTGAACTTGAAATACTCAAAAACCTCTCTGCAAAACGGGAGATAAGTATAAACACTCGAATGCATTAATTTTTAATTCCCCGATCTTAGATCTTTCTCAGAAGGGCTGAGAAGCGGTTGAAGGGAGCCGGGGAGAGCCCCCCCAGGAGGGCAGCGCTGGGTGGGCGAGCGAGCGAGCTGCCCACCTGCGAGCTTACGGGCTCGCTTGCAAGGAGAGTTGGCTCTTGAGCTGGGCTGTGAGCAGGAAAGGAGACTTCTCGGGGACCTGGCTTTTCTGGAAACTGGTGAGTGCTTCCAGGAGTAACCAGAAATTTGTCAGAGTGAGGAAATGGAGCAGAGGATGTCTGCATTTGGTTTACCTGGAGTTTGCTTGAGGGTAGCCTGCAGCAGGCAGGATCTCTAGCACAAGATGGGGAAGATCGTCTAGGTAGAATTTGGGTTTCTGACACCCGAAGTGCTTTGACCACCAAGGAACACAGAGAGAGCAAGGGACACTTTCTTCAGCTGGTTTTGAACAAATACAGTCACCTCTCTCTGTTCATCCATTTTTCATGGAAACGGTGTGGGCAGTGGACCCAAGGCAGGGCACGTCGAATAGGGGCAGAGCCTCTTGTGCAGGAGCGGGATCGGACACGAGGCACATGTGTCTCTTTGCTGGTTGTGTTGAGTGCCTTTTTGCCCTAGTAATTTCAGTTATGTTAAAATTCACTATTGGTTCCCCTTGATCTCTATCGGAAAGTGGAATACCTCATTCTTAGTTCCAGATTCGTGTGTAGGGTGTAGGAGTTTAAGTAGCTTATAGCCCCAAGTATTGTTGTCTAATTAATAAAAGTGTCTCTTTACATTGCACCAGTGAAAAGAGCGAGAGGAAAACAGATCTGTATACCCCTGTCTATTCAAAGAGATAATGTGTAATTAATAAGAAACGCTGTCATCAATTGTCTCCTTTCTCTCTCACAATGGAAGCATGGGGCAAGGATCACACACAATCACCTTTCCTCATTTTATCTAACGAGGGTGAAATTCTACTGTCAGGCATATTTTCCAGTTTAAGTCGTGATGTACAGCAGATTGTTATGCATGATTATAAAGCCTAATAAATTTCTCACCATCTCATTTTTCCTGGCTGGTAGAAGTCAGGAATTAAACGCAGTCCTGATGGGTGGTGAGTTGAGCTGGAAGGCTGCAGCCATAGCTCACAGGATGGGGCTGCATCTCCCCTTTGAACGCTGTGTCAGGGACATGTCACTTGTGTCAGCTAACGTGGTGGAGGCAGTATCTGTTTCACAACTTCCCTGCCAATTTGGGAGCTCACAAGCCAGGAGCGTGCGGATGGATAGGCTGAGCCTGGCTTGTGGGTCTGAGCCAGAGAGACTGGGACTCGCTGTGCCGCAGGGGCGGGAAATGAAGAGCTCATGTAATGGTCACTCCAGTGCCTTTGGTTTGCTAAGTGTAAGATGAGGTCCTTCAGTCACTTTGTTCCATCGTTAGTTCTGATTTCACATAGGCAGCTGATAATCTGTTGAACGACATAATGTCTCTTTGGGTTATCTGGAGTGCGTGGTAGTGCCTTAGGCAGGGCCGTGGTACTCTTCTAAAATTGATATGAAATGAATTGTGAGAGCAAAATGGATGAATTATGATTTGTGAGGGCTCTATTAGCTGGCTTCTCCATGAGTGGTGTAATCCATACTGATGTTGGCTTTCATCATACGGAACAAAAGCTTTTGTAGTTTTCGTATTTGTTTTCTTACAACAACAGTCCATCTGCAGTCAGTGCTCCGCACTCCCCGTGACTACTTTCTTGATCATGAGAAGGCAGCGCGTGGTAGGAAATATTTAAGCCTGGAAATATTAGAGAGACTGTTACACAATGAGGTCAGGAAGAGAAAATAGTAAGAAAAAAATATTGTGGTCTTTTATGTAGCGTTAACTATTTCAAAGGTAGTTGAGAGTTTTTGGCTCCTTTTAACTTCTTGGAGTTGTGAAAATGTTAATTGAGTATCTCAGAGGGTGACTAATAAGTTTCTGGATTATAACACGTTGTTAAATTGCTTATCTTTGCTAAAGATAGAGATCCATAATGCTAACAAGGGACAGACTACAGCTGATATTTTTTTCTACAAAGTTCTCAGCATGGACAAGTGGCTTTTGCGGTACCGATGGGAAGACCGGCTTGGCTCGGCTCAGCGCTGTCAGATTGTTTATCTCAAGGGAACTGTCGGTGAGACAGGCATTTTCCATTATTGCTTTCCTAGTGTTAAATTTGATTTGTTCTCTTACCTAGTTCTTGCTACAGAGACTAATCATGCCCTGATTTATTTCCTTTTTTTTTGGTTACACAACCATTTGGAAAGAACACTCGGAATGATCTATTCAGCTTCAGACTGGCACAACTCCGCTAAAAGGTTGGAGTCATTTAAACTGCTTTTTTATCTCGTTCTTCTCTCTCTCTGTCCTACTCTTCAGGTTACTTAAAACATCAGCAAGAAAAATACTGCTGCACCAGTAATTACAGGAAATAGAAGTTCTATTTAAATAAATATATGCATCATACTAAGCATTGATTTTCAAGAACTGTGTAAAACACATCCACTGTAGAAGGAAAAAGGAGGGGGCAAAGTGGGAGAGTGGCAGAACTGGGGTACAGCTGGGTGCGAAGACTGGGCTCTTTGGGTCAGCAACTGACCTGAAAATGCAGTTGGAGGGGAAAACGTGGGAATGAAATGGAATCTGTGTTGTAATACAATTCAGTACACCAGGAAAAACCCATGCCAGTAACAAGTCAAACCACCCATATTTATGGCTAATACTGACAAGCAGAAAGTCACTATTAGAATAATTTGAATGACCTCGGTGGAGTGAGGTCACTCTTCCCATGACTTCCTTGGTTCTTTGTAATTGTGTGCTACATGTGACTGTCTGAAGTATGATTCCTTATCCCTACATACAAATTTCTTAAAATTATCCTCCCTTATCATTTTATGTCTTTGTTAGTTCAAATCTGTTTCTGGCCACTTTATGTACTGACATAGTGATTTCTTGCTGAGACGTGTTTTCACCTGAACCACATATTTTTGAAAGATCCTGCATGTCTGAGATTCCAGCTTGTTAAAACCGTGAGTGCTGCTGAAATAGCTGAAATACAAATCCACAAACATGGATGTCCTAAATGCATTTTGCAGAGCCTTTAGCGTGGTCTTATTTGTTCTGAAGGGCGCAGGATGGAATGGAGTAAGGTTTAAGGCAAATCACGAAATGGTAACATCATTAACAAAGGAAGCCCGTTAATTGATAGGTTTGAGAGGGAGTAGCTATTTTGGTTCACTGATCCCTATAGATTTATTGGCAAATGCAATCTAATCATTGCTTGCAGTGCAGTTCCAAAAGGGGAAAAAAAAGAAGGAAGCTTTTCAGAGCTCAACTTTATTTTAATAGGTTAGAGCGGTGCAAACCTGTGCGATAGCGTTTCAGATGAAAGGACTTAGATCTAACAAGTCTCCTTTCTGTCAAACTAGAAAGGACATGAACTATTATTTTTGACACAGGGGGGAAGTAATCAAATATTTAGGTCTTTTGTTTTCATTAACAAGAACAGGAGGATAAAAAATAGATAGCAGAATATTCCTTTTGATTTGCTTCAAGAGTAAGTGAGGCATAGCTATTCATTCTTCTTCATTTTCTTTAAAAGATGAAAATCAAGAGTAGTGCTGTCCTCCCAGAGTGTGCTCCAGTTTGTTGTGGTAGGAGCATTTTCTCTGTCAGCTTAAAGTGTCCATACAGAGCACTTTGTCTCTCTCTGTCTCTCTTTTATTTATATGAATGGTTTTTCAGCAGAAATAAGTGCTTAAGTGCTAACTTTTTTTCCCTTGAAGATAAGATGAACTGCGTGTCAGTGTATACAGACAATGGATGAAAAACAAACAGAATTTGTTTCAGAGGTATTTTCATTTACGCATTCTCAGAGCTTGATGTGAAAGTGCCTTTAAAAATGCCATAGACACATCGGCTTTTGTACTTTAAATGAAGACTGAAATTCTGTGCTTTCCAAGAGAGCCTTTCGGAAGGGTGAAATGTAACAATTATACATTGATCCCTCTACAGGAGAGTGTTTTATACAGATATCCTGATCCCCCATATTAGAGGTGGAGAAACACAGATGCAGGCAAAGAGATTTTTGCAGGGCAACATACCAGAGGGCAACGGCAAATCCAGGAGCGTAACCCAGGTCTCCCGAGTCACAAATGAGAGATGGTTAAATTCTTTATACAGCAGAGTCTGGACTATAATGGAGGAATTTATTCAGGGACTGCTGGGACGTATATTGCAATATGATAATCATTTGAATGGACAATTGTCCCACAGGCTGTCATTGAACGATCCCAAAGTATGGTTTGTCTGCTCAGCAAAGAAACTGTAAATGAACTCTTTTTTTTATTCCTTTTGTTTTGAAGACCTTTTTAACTGGAGAAATCATCTTTATGATGTCAGCAGGGAAAGATTAACCCAGTACATTCTTTCTGAAGGTGAAAAAACATTGAAAATTGCCTTAAGAAAATTACATACTATGTCCTGTTTAAAAGCCATTAATGCCTGAGGCATTGGGAAAAAAAGCATTGAAATTTCAAATACATTGGACAGATTTTTCCCTGGCATTTAAAAGAATGAGTGTATGCTAATTATTTTCTTACTCAGACTGGCTTTTGTAGGTTTGCTCCAATATTTCTTCATTGTGTGAGAATTAAGCATTGCAGAAACATACCACTTTTTTCTTTCTGCAAGATACCCTGGACAATTTCTCATGAACAGAGAATTCAGTAGCTTACAAGTCATGTAATTAGGGGATTAAAATCTAAGTGTAAAAGGAATTCTGAGACTCAGGTAACAGCTGGAATGAGCAGGTTTTCTTTGCAATGTCTGTAGGAGGTTGTCAGAATTAGGATCCATCTTACTAAAGAAAGGTGTAAATCCTGGAGCCAAGGATTTTGCTTGCTGCATGCTACTGGGGAGGGCCTCTTCGATTTAAATCTTGGTTACGTGAATGTTGCAGGGGAAGAAAGTTTCTAATAGATCCAAAGTGTATTTCATATATGGCTTCGTGATCCCTATCAACATTCTGACTTGCACTCGGGAGCAAATCGGATTCACTGCATTAAAAAACTGACCAGAATAGCTCATTATAGGTTTGGGAAAGCTGGACTATCTAGTAGCGGGTTTAAATCTACTATTCATGGGAAAGGGTGGGAGAAACCTTGGAATAAATGTATTTTAAATGTCTGCCACTGATGTTATTTTCTGATAAGCTGACCTTCATGCTAAGAAATGACGGAAGATTGGCAGTCCTTTGCTTTCTCTTGGACTGAAACAAACAGCACCAAGATAGAGGTTGCTGCATTTGAAATGTATTTGACAACAAAGTTGATGAAGAATACTTTTTTTTTTTTTAGTTCTGTGCCCCGGCAGCATGAAAAACATGCTTCCCTGTGTAAGGAGAAACAGCCTTTTGATAACTAGTAGCATGTAAGAGCGAAGGATCAAATCTGCTGTTCCTTGGGCTGGATTTACCAGGTTGCATCTTCACTGACCCTATTGACTCTGGAGCAGGAAAACACAACCAGCTACCCACAGTTCACTGCCATTGCTTTAAAAGCTACTGTCCCCGGCTGAGATGTGTTGACTTATTGCGTGTGTCCTTCTAGTCCTCTGCAAAGCCAAGTGAAACCGCTCAGCTTAACCTGCCACTGGGCTGAAGTCTGTTTCACTGCGCGTTGTGGTAGACGAGGAGCATGAGTACCACTGCCTCTTTGATTGCTTCCTCTGGAGGAGGCAGTAACTTAAACTGCTCTAACTGTAGCTCATGCCTTCAGGCAGGTCTCTGTCTAGACCCATAATTGTTACGGACATGATTCTAGTCTTCAAACCCTCCTCTGCATGATCTGCAGTAAAAGAAGACAGCCGAGTATAATCATCTACACGTGTACGTAGCCAAATTATTCCTTTAATTGTGTTAGTACAACCCATCTTTTGAGTTCAGTAAATGCAGGGTGAGCTCTGCCCCAGCACATTTTGATATGGACTGCTGATTAGCCCACAATACATATTTCACTTCACCGCCAATAGGACCTTAACCTCACTTAAAAAGAATAATGACAAAACAGCCCAATTATCTGTTCCCTGAGAAAAAGTCCATTACGGAGGGGGAACCAAAATTACCCTTTCTGTTCAAACAGCCCGGTTCTCTATTACATTTGCATTAAAAAAGGGTCTGCGATTAGGTTGCCTTTGTGTTAGGCACTGTATGAACACGTAACAAGAAATAGGTCCTGGCCCAAAGAGGTTACAGTGTAAATTAGACAGAAGTGGAGAGAAAGGCAGTGGCTTTTTTTCTTTTCCTAAGGGGAAATGAGGCACAGAATGTGTTATGTAGCAGAAGTGCACAGAGTTAACTGTGAATGAGCTAGAAAAGTTCAGGTACGTGTATTACACTGCCAAAAGGTGAGGTGTGTAGTGATCTGGTTAGTTTGCTTCTGGAACCAGGACTCTGGGGCACTCGAGTGATGTGCAGACATAAGCAGTCATTTGAAGCTTGCTTGGGTTTCTATGTGGAGGTAGCATTTTAGAAAACATTAAAACAGTTTGTGGGACCTGCGGTGTTTCTTCTATCTCTGTCTCCCTTACTGGGAAGCACCGAGACCCAAAACCTCGGGGCCGCTGGTCGTCAGATAGGTACCCCTGCATCACTGTCCCCGGTGCAGAGAGATGTGCCAGGTAGGACTGCCCAAGGCAGTGGACAGTGGAAGTCCTGATCCCCAAGCAAACCGGCAAATGAGCTATTGGGAAACAAGAGCATTGAAGGTTAAAACATCTCAGTGTCAATAAATCAATGCTTTCCCCTGAAAATCTGTTTTGTCAGAAATCTGCTGATGAACACTGCTAAAAGCCAAGCCCTGTCTCTGTTCATCAAGGGAAGTTCCTAAGGGGTAGGCAGCAAAGTGAAGGTAGGAAGAAGCCAAGGATGGCTTTGGCCTCCCCGCTGTGTCCTGCTGCCCCTGCCAGGGCACTCTCTGGGTCCCCTCGCGTCGAGCGGTGGACCCCAGCGCAGAGCAGAGCTGCCTTCAGCTCCTGGCCTTGCCCTCTGCACCCCTGGTTTGCCTTCCACTGAGGGGGTGAAGCTGAGAAATAGCAGTTTGTGCTAAAACAACAGCACCGATTCTTTCTTTCTTTCTTTTTTCTCCCCAACCCTCCCCCTTTTCTCTCCCCCTTTCTCCCCTTTCTGTGTTCTGGTTGAATTTCCATGCCTTACATCGGCTTTGTATTGCTGGGAGGATAATACAGCCCTGAAGTAATCATTCATTTCAACACCTCCATATCTTTGTCTATTGTTCGAGGTCATTTTTCTGACCTGCAAGAATGAATTCTGAATCTTCAGTGAATCTCACTTTTTACTTAAAATACAGTTGTTGGTCACATCTTTTCTTTTTGACTATCTTCTTTCCCTCGGAAAATCCATGGGTAGAATCCTGACTTCTATGAATTTACTGGCAAACACACCAACAGCTCACCTCGCGTGTTTGGTAAAAGACCTTTCACAACCGCTACTGGAAGAACTGCCCTTAAACAAGAGCTCTGAAGAGTCTGGAGTGCAGCCAAATGGGGAAACAAGGTTGTTATTGGCATGATTTTAATCATGATAGACAATTAGCAAAGCTTAATTATATTGAGAAGGAAAATCAGAGCGAGTGGCAGTAATGAATTTTCCTAGTAAATCTCTTATGCGTCAAAATAAAACTAGCTGACCTATAAATACAATGAAATTAGAAGAGGTGTTTGCCTGTACGGCTTAGCTCTGTGCTGCTCGCTCTGTGAGTGCGGCTTCTACAAGTCCCTTCTTAAATATCTTTCTCTCATGGAGTAATAATCCTGGAACAGTATTGCATTTTAGCCATTTAGATGACATCCAGAGAAGGCTTTTTTTTTTTTCCTGTAGCAGAACTTGGTAGTATTAGAAGTTAATAGGCTTATAGAACCAAGGATTTCTAAAATACTGCCGTTAGCTAAAATAAATATTATTTAGAACTTAGTAAGTGGGTTATTTTTTAATATTGTGAAAGTCTTGAATATTTCCAGAGGAATTTCTGGCTAATATAGAAATACTAAATTGAGTACTATCAGCCTTAAAAGGTTTCAGAGAGGTTTTCTCATGTTTGTGTTAGCAGCCTAGAGGTCTGATACTTGGTGGAGGGTGAAAGCATCTGGCTAACATCAAGAGTGCTATTTAAATCATTAAAGCTTTTAACAGTGCCATAATAATGGAGCTTATAAAACAAGGAAGCTTCTGGTGAAAGCAAAGAAACCCCTGTAAGTACTTTTACGTTCGATGTCTTTAAATGAAAGCTGTGCTTTATGGAGGTGTGAGCTCTTCTTTCTCTTGGTTGTTTTAAAGCAGAGGAGAGCAAAATGTATCTCACTGGCCAAAGACATCCAGGTAGATCCCACTTCCCATGGGTGGTGCTGTGAGCCTGAAGTGACCTTGAGACGGTCAAACCCGCTCATCTAGATTTGCATGATGGCAGAAGACTGAGGACAGAGCTTGTCTCCGCTCGTTGCACTGCGGTACGAAAGCTGGAGGCTTCTGGTCCGGCGATTTATTTGAGTCTGGGTAGCTTGAATGCATCTCATGTAAGGACCCATCTGTTCCATGGGTGGCAGTGCTGTGTTAAAGTTGTAAGCCGTATCAATTCGCTCCACTTGCACAAATGAGGGTTGCTATTTTGCAAGTATTTACATATGTGCAGAACTGTGATCTCAGTGGGATTAAATCGAACGAGTGAAGTTCAGTGGGGTGCGTTCGCAGCATCTACGCCCCAAGCTCTTTCTTCTGCTCTCTCCTTTGTGCATCGCGCTTCTCCTGACTGAAAGATGACATGAGATGTCTGTCACTGCCATGCTAATTTGCACTGCTCTGCATGCTCCTCGGCAGTTTGCAACACAGCTGGATGCATAGAAGAGGGTGTGCTGGTCCCAACTGGCATCCAGCAGGAACATGCCTGAACCGGGATCACACTTCCCTGTGTTTTGGGAGTTCTCGTCGTGTTGGTGTCCGCGGGGAGGGTACCGAGAGCTCAACTTGGTTGAAACCAGAAAAGCAGGAGAAGTATGTTTGTATTTTTCTGGCAGTCGTGAGGATGAGCTGGGTTGCTTTACTGCTTCAGATTGGCTTTTCTGTTAAACTGAGATACGGATCTCCATGGCAAGTCACCTGCGATAAGGTCAGCACAAATTTAGATTGAACTCAGATATTTGAAACTGAGAAATTTCACATCTGGGGCTTTACTGTGGAACTCTTCTCAATTTGGCTTTTTTAGTCTCATCTCCAGACTATCTAAGCAGATGGGAGTGAAGGTCTGCTTATGCTGCCCGTCCTAACAGAGATCGTAATTTTGACTGGCAAGTCATATTTCCCCAAACAGAGAAGAAAGCCTGAGAGAGCGTCTCTTTCCAAACCATTTCCGAAACCCAATTAACTCACTGGAATAATCTCTAACTAGTCTTGTTAGACACTCCAGCGCCTAAGCAAGGATACAGAGCAGGATTCTTGTTTTTGTGGAAAGGCTGCTGTGTGAGTAGTGACAAACAAGTTCTTGCCTGTGGAAAAAGCTTTTACAACTGAAAGAAAAATGTTTTAGCATTTCAAATAGCTAATGCTCTGAGATCAAGTGAAGTTCTTTGCTTTAGGAAGTGAAATGAATCTGTTTGACGGGATATTTTATTAATCGGTTTTAAGTTTTAGCAGTTTAGTTTTACATTTCCATTAATACTGTAGTATCATAGGAATTTGAGATAATATTATTGGGATTATTACATGCAAGTCACTAATGGCAAAGAAGATGTAAAAATTCATTACCATCATTGAATTTTAGAGCGAAGTTAAGTCCACCCAGTTATGTGTGATTTGTGTGTAGAACTATATAAGCTGAAATAGCTCAAAGCCTTTCATCTGCATTTTGTTGCGTTCTGAGCCAGCAGGATTTCGGTTGTGACCGTGTTCGGACAGCTTCTGCTCTGTCTTACACCACGGTAAATCCTGTGGAGCTACCTAAGATCGAAAATGGACTGGAAGCTAATCTGTCATATGCAGTGTATTACAAATATTTTCCATCTGTAGTTAAGAATGCAGAGAAAATGAACAAAGTCCCATTTTTATTATCTGCTCAAGGCAAAATCATGCAATTAGTAGAGGGATAGGTTGATGTGCAAAAAGGGGTCGCTTGTGTTGCTGTCTTTTTTGCATTCCCTGTTCAAGGGTCCAAGTTCTGGAACCAGAATTAATGCTGAAATTATGAAAGAAAGAAAGAAAGAAAGAGGAAAATATGTGTACAGCTCTGTACATCATCCTTAGCTGGACTGTTACAGCTCCATTGACTTCTGTGAAGCTATGCCACTATTTCACCAGCTGAACAATTACCCATCAGGGTGTACTAAAAGCACACAAATATCTGGGATAGCACCTAATAAAGTCATCATTTGCTCTGGTTGTTGAATTTAGTCCCTCTGAATTAAGTTATCGCATGGGCACCAATTCTCTTTCTTTCTATTAAATCTCCTTACTGATATAAAGCTGGATTATATGATTGCAAAGAAAACATTTACTCACTGGGAAGTTTACGCCTCGGTCCTGCCATTGTGCAATTGGTGAAGTGGGTTCTTCATCTATAGCTCCAATGATAGGAGCAATTGAAAGCAAGATCTTTATATATGCTCCTGTCTTTTAGCTGCTAGACTGATATACCCCTGGTGAGAGTCTGCCTCCAGCTGACTTTGGGGAGTGGGAAAAATTTTCGTGCGACACGGTATGGCTTTTGAATATGAGGTGAAGGGGTGCGAAGTTTTTATTTGTTTGTTTGTTTTTGTAATAAGAAGTGCTCTAAAATATTTGTGACCTTTTCTTTGTAGATTTTAGCCCTTTGTGCTTTGGAATACACACTTAAGAGCTAGTCACTGATTTTGAATGCCTAAATCAACCTTTTTACTTGCTTCTTGTCTACAAAATGGGATAACGTGTTCTCTTCTATGGAGGTTAATAAACACTTGTGGAAAGCTCGTATTCCATAATGCTGAGTGCCTGGAACAGTCTATAAAGAAATGAGCAATCTCTCTCTTCAGAGACGGTTTTGAATGGCGTGCAGTAAATACCGTGTGGGATTACGCAGTGGCCGGGCAGATGAAGTGCTCTTGCATAGCTGCTTGCCGCATGAACAGCCCTCGTGGCCTCTCCTTGTATAACCACCCTGCAGCCACGAAATGAAAAGCTGTACCGAGCGGCAGCATAGAACGGGGCTGAACTGAAATTGCGTGGGAAGGATGTTCCCGAAGGTCTCAGTCCTAACGCGGTGCGGGAGCTGCAGCTCTGGCTCTGGCCTGAACCTGTATTTCCCTTCTGTGTTTTGGCTCCTCTGTGGACAAGAGACTGTTTCGAGTTTTCGTGTGAGGTTTTGTTTCCTTTTCCTAGTTGCTGCATGGAAGACCAAAGAGCAAGGGATGTATGTAGAGTTGTTACTAACCTGGGTTTATAGAAGTGCACATAGGGGGGAAAAACCCCTGCTACTTACAAATACTTAAATTAACCCAGATTCCTGTAGTAGAACCACATGGAAGAAGTGAGTGATCAAATGTGGAGCCGTGCCAGCAGACGGGCATGGATGGCACCTCTGGTGATGGAGAAAGGACTGACACGGGTGCAGCAACGTAACTCGGCTTCTCTCAGAATCGCGTAGTCACGGCAAAGGTGACAGAAGTGTTTCCACAAGTTTATAATGGTAGATTTTGTGCAAAGCATTACTCCAGTCTGCGTTGAGTGGTCTTATTTTCAATAAATCTTTCATCTGGGGGCAGAAGGCAGACTTCTGCTTGTATCTGTAGTAGTTAAGGAAATTAATGCAAAAGCATCCTTGCATTTAAAGGAAGATCAATGGTGGGTGAAAGCAATGGAACATTTATTCTTTTATTCTGTTTTTGTCAGTGGCTAGTAACTCTAATTCAGATGGAAGAAACTTGGTGTGAAATACTATACCTGTAAGCGCCGGACTCCTGCCAGCTTATGGTTAGCACCTCAGGTTTTCAATTTTTAGGAAGGAAAAGAACCATAGCAAACCTAAGAACAGCAGCAAATCCATATTATCCTACTATGCTTTAATGTTTATCAAGGGCTGGGGAAAAGGGGTCCACGGGTTAATTATGCATTGCACAAGAAAGGAATTTCCTTTTAACAGGGTTGGGGTTTTTTTTTCTGAATTCCCCAGAACTTATTAAATAAATATGCCTGCATCGTGCCCTTCATGTCCTGCCCTCTTGTTTCCTCTCCAAACTAAACAGCCTCAATAATATAAGCTCAGCTTTTTGAGAGCGCTCTTTGTGCCACTAACCACACAAAACAAGTGTACGCTGTCCCGGCAGTCACGGGGCAGATGTGCCACTAAGTATTATCACCTCCTCGGAGCTGTTTTGGGTCAGACCGCACATCTGGATGGCTTGTGCCGGCTCGTGTCAGTGCCTGCCGGGCATCTGGCCACTGCGTCCCTCTGCATGGTGTGGACGTGCCTCTCACTCGCCCCTATGGATGCGTTTCCCCATTGTGCTCCTTCTGGTCTGTCAAAATAAACCTGAATTAATACAAACCGTAACGGCGGGTGGTGGGGGCACTGCTCACGTGGGTCACAGCTCCTGGCACGATGCGCCAGCCAGATCAGTCCCGCAAGCTGTAAAACCGGGCAACTTATTTTTAGCGTATTCCCAGCCTGACTTATCAGTAAAGCACTTTGAGGTAACAACTTCAGCGCGTTTGATGATGGTTCATTTTGAAAGATGTCATTTTAAGAATTTCTGGAAGTTTCAAAACTGCCCCGTGGGAGATCTTTTCCATGCCAAAGTGTCATTTCAGATTCTAAACTACATACTCCCTCATACTTTCACTTTATAAATGTTTCACAGCACCTGCATTTTTTATCATTGCACTTTTATGTGACCTATGAGTTCCTTGTAGCAAACCTACAAGGCCTGTCTGAGGGAAGTAACTAATATATTTTTTTAAATTGGCTTTTTCCTCTGTCGGAAGATAAAACCATCACCCAATTATTTCTTCCTTGTGCATAGATATTTGTATTAATATTTTAACAAATGAAATGTTTATAGTGTCACTCATAGGTCTGTGTTAAAATGAAAACAAATGCGTCCTGGAAAGTCAATGCTTAGGTTCATTTCCGATAGTTGGTAGAATCAGGCTTTACTTCTTCAGTAGTAGATCAATCTCATGATATTTTCTGCAAGTCATCAAACTTCATTCTCAAGCTGTAATTACATGTGAAATCCTGCCTGATCGCTTCACCGGCACCACTACCGCTCAGAGTGCGAAGCTAACATAAAAATAACCTGAGCTAATATTTGGGTTGCTATCCTGTGTCCGATGAGCACCACCGAAACATTAACGGTGTTTCCCTTCAACGAGCAGTCATTAAGGGAAAGGATGGTGAATACTTTAAACGTTCCTACAAAGGCTGGTAGCACGGGGAGGTGAACGTCAAGTGGAGATGTGCGGCTCTAAAAATGGAGATGTTTATTAATAACAACACAAAGAGAGATGCATGCCGTGTGTAATGACCAAGAATCAGAAGCTCTTTTCTATTCACAGCCCTACAAAGGCCTGTGAGATGGTGGTGTGGATGGGGAGAGGCTCCCCCGGGGCAGCCTGGTGAGCACGTAACCAGGAGCAGTGGTTTTAACCTGTCCTCCTACAGCCCGTGTGGAGGGGGACGCAGCCACAGGGCTGCGGATTTGTTCTGTTGCTTTTGATCTCTTCTGTTTAAAGACCTTCCACTTTCGAAGAATAAATATTCATTGACCTAAAAGGGAGGGGAACGAGAGACTGAATACTTGGGCTTGAATTAGGGAGGGCACGAACTTAAACTTGGATTTCTCTTATTTCAGTCTCTTTCATGGATTTTGATCAGAAAATTCATCCTGGATCTATGAAATCTTTGCAAAAAAATGTTTTAGGTAAACTGATTTCTCCCCAACTTCCCACAAATGCAATGCTTTTAATGAACCGGGTTGTGCTGGTTAGTGGGCACAGTCAAAAACTAGTAGGGAGGGCAAGCCTGAGGGAAATGTGCTCATTAGCGTGTCAGTCACACAAAGATCATAAGGATGTACATTCTCCACTTTTCAGTGGGGGTGTCTGTACTACGCAGCTAAAAAGTTAAACCTGCGCCTTCCACCCGTTCGGGTTTTGTGTTTCGGATTTTTTTTTTTCCTCTGCGAATAACTTCTCTAGGATTTCTTGGTCCCCGGAGTCCCGCATTGGATTTTCGCTTTCTACTGAGTTGTGCATAAGATGGTATAATAAGATCTGATGGTTATATCTTTTCTTACAGCTACAAAGTCATGAACTCCAGGGTAGTATTTCCACCTCACAGCAAGCTTCAATAGAGCCATGGTAATGCCTCTGGCAGCCTTGGGCTGCTGTGTTAGGAGGAACAGTGCTGATTTAAGCTCTACAGTTAACATTATTTTTAAGGACTCAAGACAGAGAAAACCTCTGAGAATAACTGGTTGCTTCTGCGTTCTCCCCACAGAGCTGATACCGAATATCAGATGTCACAGCAAACCTTTTCAGGCAGTACTGGCTAAAATCGTTCAGGGGTGTCCTAAACAGCAAACAACTAATCGCTTAAAATCAAAGATAAATCCTGGGAGATATTTCTCCATAATTTAGATGTCGGGAGGAAGCGAGTCCGGTCTCAGATGTAAATAGGTCCTGTGGAAAATACGTTATTTTTATGCTGAATATGTTATTTTTGCGATGCTCATGGAAACTCAAATCCTGTAATGTCACTCCTCCTTCCATTTCCTTTTGTTGCTTGCTGATGAAGACGTGTGACCCTTCCCACCGCACCCTGCACCTCCATTTCCCCGGCTCTGCTCTCACAAAGATGTTTTCATAACCAGGCACGCCAATAGATTTCCAACGGTGGAGAAGGTTAATGAGCAATTGGCACTGATTGCCCTTTTCCAGGCCTGTGAAGCAGGCAGTCCCGCGGGGATCGGGGACGCCGCCCCAGTTGTCCTCCCCGGGGACACGGGGGGTCACCGGCCAAATAGCGAGAGATGGTATCACTTTGTTTTGCAAGTAGCGCTCCCTCCCTACTCCACTGCTTTCTGGACCAAGCTAGCAAGAGCTGTAGCGTGAGAAGGAATTAATTGCAAAAACTAATCACCCTGTAGTTATTTATGTGGAAAACAAATTTTGTCGTTAAAACAGGCGTTTTAACTAAGTCAAGGGAATCGAGAAATATGTCTGTCAATACCTTGAAGCAGGCTCCCAGACAGTAGTGAAGCGGATGATGGTACCCCAGAAAGGTGTAATATTATTTCCAACAGCTCGCAAGACTTTATGTAAGCTTGTAGCAAGAGCACTGACTGGAAAATGATAAAACTTGTCTTGATGACGTCCCTCCACCAAGTACAGGTCTGGAATAAAACAAGACAACAGGGCTTGTTCTGAAGTCAGTAACCAGTTTTGTTTACTTTAAGTTTAAAAAATGGCTTTTTAAAGTGTGAACAAATTTTGCATGAGACAAGCACTGAGGAAAACGACGTTACTATTTCTGTTGAAAGATTAATTTAATTTGCATTCAGTTTGAAATTAAAACATTGAGTTAATATACATTTGGAACGTACTGTTACCAGGAACCAGCTCAGAGGCAGTGCTTTACTGTTTTTGTAGAAAGTGTTTGTAATCTAATTAAGAAATAATAAAAAAACCCACAACACAAGAAAGCTAGAGGGAAATGGTCAATGAGAAAAGACCAAATTTCGGACTGTGTTTGCAGTGAACTTGTGACAATAAGGGGAAGTTTGGGAAACCTTAGGGGAGTTAACTCTTTCCTACAAAACCTTTTATGGCCAAATTTGTTCCAACATGCTGTGGTGATTTTTTTTTTTTTGGTGCTCTTGAAAATGAAGTCTGCATAATGTTAACAAACTGTAGCACTTAGAAGCCCGTTAATGGTGTAAATCAGGAATGTGGCCAGAACGAACCAAAAGCTGTTTTTGACATGCTTGTTTTTAAAAAGCAATAATGAATTTGTTGCCCATAGACCTGCCTGTGCAAAAGCTGCTATTTAGAAGAGTTTGTGTTGTTTGCCCACCCACAAGCCGTGGAGGAACCTGTGCCGCAGCCCTGCTCTGGCTCCATCTGTCCCTTCGGCACTGTATCCCCATTTCGGCATCCCTGCACGTGTGCCTTCCTCACCATGCTCTTCTCTGCCAGACTTCCCTACCCCATCTCCTTTTGCTCTCATCTCATTAGGTTACCTAATAACGCTCTTTTTCTTCATTCGGAAATCACAAATTAGAATAATAAACTTGTTGCTATCAAAATCTGTGTTCCAGGCTCCCTTCCAGCCAAAGACTGTATCAGCTATTTAGATGGTCGGTTCCTGACCTATTTTTACTCAGTACCTAATAGAACAAACTCATAGTGGGCCTTTGGGTCTTGAAGCCACAACTTCTGTGCTGTGTCATAGAGTGTGGGTTACATGTTCAAAAGTCCTCAATGGAAGCATTTAGAAAGCACATGCTTCGGTGAGGAAAGTTACCCCAGAACCTCTGCCTTTGGTTTTATAGCAGTTATTTGAGAATGCAAGCTATGCGAAGACTTTCTTTCCAAATACTTATACCTTTAAAGGGATGTAGAACATCTAAAGTGATGACTAATAGGTACAAAATTACATAACTCTAGCACTATGGATAAGACTTGACATAGAGTCTGCATTCTTTAATAAGAAAATAAATAACTAGTGTAAAAAGTCCTATAAAGAAATCCTTTTTCCCCTGATCTTTTAATGGAGACTTAAGTTAATAACCCCTGTTAAAATGTAAACACATGTAGTGAGCTATTATTCAGAAGTCTTGATAGCTTTTAACTTCCTTGCCACTGCTGCAAGTAATGCACACTGTATTTTCAAAAGGGGAAAAAAGAAGTTTTGGCAGGCTTCACTTAGAATGAGTAATTTAAAAGCTATCACAGACCTATCTTACAAAAAGACTGTTTTTAATCATGCCTATGGGATAAAATAATATAAACGAGAAAACAGTTTGATCAGATTGGATGGATTCTTACACAGCTGATTCTGTTGTGAGATGATCCAACAGGAACTCATTTTCCTGCAGTGTAAGTTATGTTTATTGTACATTATCCCCATGCTGTATCATGTACCTCATATATTTTGCTTTATGGGACAAATCAGATAACAGTTAAAGGCTGAGTGGTAGCTGACTATATATATTCCCAACTAGTTAAACTGCTGGTTGTCAATGGGCATCTTTCATGTGAAAGGCAATTTCAAGCGGATGAGATTCTATCTAACGGAAGTACCTCAAGTACATTTTTATACTTGCTCACACGCAGTATTTATTTCATAGCTATCTATGCAGAAGATAGATGTGAAAGATACAATTACTGAAAATCCCTCAACCTGCTTGTGTCATGTAATTCTTTTCAGCTCAAAGAAAGGTTTCAGATGATCGTCCCTTACACAAAAATGATAAAAATGATCTCATTTTTTTATAAAAGCAGTTTTGTCTATTCTTCAATTCCATGTTGCTGGAGAGGATTTCATAGTACATGTGCAAATATTTGTTTATATGTGATATTCTACAAGCAGTGTAACAATCACCAAATTTTGCTAACTCAATTCCAGCAAAGAGATAATAATAGATTTTGGTTACTTTATGGCTTCTAAGTTTAAAATAATTCATCGAAAGTCAAAAATATAAATTGGATATCCTAATGGCTTTTCTGTACATGTTCAATTGGATGTTGAGAAACCAACAAATGTATTTACAGAATAAAAAGGTTGTCTTATAGAGAAAATTGGCTGAAAGAAATAATCTTTAATCCATGTTTATGGTGACTTAGAAAATGTGAGGTTGTGATGTTATGAGATTTATGTTGTTTACTCTGTTATATTGATTTAAAAATATATTGATTGTATTAACTTGTGCGTTTAAAATGTTCTCCCTCCTGGCTGTTGATATACGTAATATCTCTCCTTTTTTAATTTTCTATTCTTTATATAAAAGGATGAAAATGGGGCAATGCCTATTCCAGTTCAACTGTCTGGAGACACTTCTGTATGGATTTTGCGTGCCTTCCAGAATAATAATAGTAACAAACTTTCAGCCAAATCTGTAAGGGCAAGATACTTTATAATTATTAACTGCACATTCCTTTCAAGTTTCTCAGTGTGCTTTACCAACACTAACTTGTCAAAGCTTATAGTGTATCTTGAGGTGCCTGGAAATACTTGCATCTGCAGCAGAATAATAGAGACAGAAGGCAATACCAGAGAGAGCTATAAAGGTTTTTAGGTTCTTAATGCATACTAAGTTAGATAACGTTAAACACTTTTAAAAGTTAGGCCTTGCTGTATTTTCCCAGGGTCCTTCGTAGAGTGAGGAATACAGCTGACATCTTCTATGGGGACTTTGTTTATAATTTCCTGTGGTCCCTTTGTGCAACGGAGGAAAGATTGACTGCAGCAAGAGCGCAGCTAGGATGCTCTGGCCTGCAAACTGGTTGTCAAAACAAGGCTGTTTCAAAGGTGCCCAAATATTAAAAAAAAAAGGCAATGAATTGAAAATGTGACATTCTTCTCTGTTTCTTTGGAAAAAGATCTTAAAGTATAGTAACATAAACAATGTCTTTCTTCCTACTATTTTAAGGTGATAGATATGCTGGTCCACAAGCAGTATTTTACCACACGTATATCCAATACTGCAGATATGTTTTCCTCCTAAGCTTATTCTACAACCCCGTGCTACTCTGCATTCTGTAATTGTATGGATCCATAGCATACTGTTTTTTTCCCAGTTGACCTTTGCTTTTCACTGACATTTGCAAAATGTGACTAACTGAAACCAGACTAAATAGATGTTAACAGCAAAATCTTTTTGCTGCTCTTCTATTTAAAAAAAAAAATATCTATTTTCTGAAACTGCAGAATATGAGGAATAATGTGAAAGTTCAGATATTTGCTATTACTACACTACATCCAAATGCAATTAAAGGCATTGACCACTTGCTTATTTTTATGTGCTGATTTACACAAATCTATTCAAAGTAATGAGAAGCCCAGCTGGTACAAATCGTTACCAAATGCCTTTCATGGCCACCTTTAGCTGGAGAACATTTGTTCTATGTTAACTGAGAACAAACTGTTTCAAATCATGCTGGAGTCTCTCAGAAGTATTAGACACAAGTTTATCAACTGTTTTGAAAGGACAAATTAATTCACCTGCTTCTCTGCCACCAGATGTGTGTTCTGACAGGTTGTGGTACAACAGATCCCAGTGTCTCCGAGCAGTGCCCCAGGTTTTGGGTGGAGGGGACATTGCTGGGTAAAGCAACCTTGGCAGCAAAAGCTTCTCAACAACCTATTTATTAGTATCTGTACTCCTCCCCTGCTGTTATATTAATATAATGAATTGTTCACAGGTGCTTCAAATGAGGTTTAGATGATCGCTGGGAGCTTTGTTACTCAAACAAGCCAAATTGAAAGGAGCAGATGCAACAGTCCCCTAGCAAAAGTACAAAGTATGACTTAATGAAGGTCATTTTGCACATTTTGGCCTCAGTGACCCTAAGAACAGTCAGACTGTCATTATTTTACCATTTCTAGACAAAAAGGTGATTCCTTCTTGCCCACTTGCCTTGATTTTTTTTTTTAGTTGTCTTTATTACATCATTGGGAGCTCTTAATTGCATTTAATGCTACTCCCTTTTAACTAAAATGAGCTAGTTCCCATATGATTGTTGTTAAACTGCTCTAAGTCATGTTTGAGCTTTTATGCTCTTTTGTGTGGTGATGTTTAAATCACAGTGAGTATTCAAACACTAGGCCAGGTGAATAGACAGTAAAATGGACATTTTCAGCTGGATATGCAGACCAGGTAAAAGAGAGGAGTTAGAGGTCATGCCAGATACATGGCCTGAATGCTTCCTACAGCTAATATTTGTACTGTCCAAAGCTTGTGGTTTTCTTCTCTTTCCTTGTTTTGGGGCAAATACAGAGAAACTAACAAACTGCCGTTATCCCAGAAAGGCATTTATGCAATTAGCTTTGTAAATGTTGATTTACTGGTCTACAAGGTCTCTTCAAGGGCTGTGCACGGTGCAAATGAGCTGCAGTCCCTGGAAGATGAGGTCTGTGTCACAGATGTCACAGGTTTTGAAGTGAAGGTGTCAGCCTAGCAGTTGGCAGAGACCTGGGTCCTTCCCCCTGGCTTGGCCGCAGATTTCCCTGGGATTTGGGGGTAAATCTCATGCCCTATGCCTCCTTTCCTTATTATGGAAGGAAATGAGGATGTTTTCTTACCACCCTTTTTAGCAGTGTTTAGTTTATGTATTTTTGAGATAAGGCTTTTCTCTTGCTTTATGGCTTACACTGCTCATCGTAAAGGGATTCCGGTCTCAGCTGAAGCCTGTAGGGGCTGTAATAATTGCAATAAATGTGAAGGCTACTGTACCCAAAGAGCCACTTAATTACCCCCTCCCCCCAAATGGAAAAGAGAAGAGGCTCTTTTCCTTCCCTTCTTTCCGATGTTTAAAGGGAATGCACTAGGGTCACAATGCGCATCAAAGCCCTATCTTTGCATCGCTTGACTGTCCACTTGGCAAGCTCTCTAACGGGTCTACTTTGATAGTTCAGTGACAGATATCACCAAGGAGAAAGGACAGCGTTTTAACCTTGAGTACACATTGCAGGAGAAAATTACACAGGGACAGAAAACCCATGTACAACTCCTGTGCAATGAGCCGAAGAAAAGTGTCTTCATTGGGCTTTTCATCTAGAGAGGGTTTTGGAAGGAGCTGCCAAATGCTGTTGTTTTGTAAGAGGGGGTTTACAGTGTGTTCATACTGGCTGCAAGTGGTCAGTGATGGAATTACCAACAGGACACCATTCCTGCCAGCAAATATTACCGATGAGGGTGAAATTATAGTATAAATATGGGCACAATATTCTTTGTTCTTCCCAGAAGAGACATCAGTTTTGTTCTCTTTGCAGCACTGTGTTGTCCTTCTTTGCTCCAACAGGACATGGTGTATTCAAGATTAGATGTAGCCTAAGTCTTGGGTGGGTTTTAGTGTGAAAGATGTGTATTTGGATGGTTTTCTGTCTTGTGACTTGCCTGCCTTTGTTTATAAAAGTTTACACTGGACTCCTGGGGTATGTGTCTCTTTCATGCTTATTGGGCTTTATGGCAGAGTCCACAGAGTGCAGCACAGAGGTAATTGTTGAATTCAACCATGAAAAATGCTATTACTTGGTTTCTCTGTGACATCTGTTATATCCTGTTGTGCATGTGATGAGAGGTAGATTTTGTTTCATTTTGAAATCTATTGGTAAGCTTGAATAGTATCTAAAATAGTTGATGGCTCATCAAAACACATACAAAATCCATGCTTCAGTTTTGCTCAATGCAAAATCATCTTCTGAAGGTGTAGCAAATTAGTGTTCTATAGGGAGAGGGATTCAGTTTCCAGACTATGTTAGAGGCAAAGCAGTTGTGTCAGGCAGACTGCAAAACCCCGTGTGGATTCGAAAAGGAAGATGTTAATAGACTATGAAAAGTGGGAAGGTGGATTTATGGCTACCTGGATACAAATGTTAGCAAATTCTAATTTTGTTTACTGGTAGTGGTTAATTTCAGCAGCCTTTCCCATGAAGTCTACTTTCTCCAATCCAAGTCATCTCCCGTGTCTTCACGGGAGATTACGTATCAAGCACAAATGTGGACAGCGATATGCAGGACCGGAGCAGACGCTACTACAGATCTGAAGTTAACATAAGGGCATGAGGCTGAGGAAGCTGCGTGCTTCCATTTTCTCATCCAGTATGCACCCTTGCATGTGTGTTCCTGCTCACACTCCTGTAGCTGCGAGTTTTACAGCGCTCTTTCTTCCTCATCTACAGGCCAGATGGATCTAGTCTTGCTTACCACCCACTCCTGTGCTGTAATATTTATTGACATTTGTCAGTCCCAAGCACTTAAATTTCAACAGAAGGTAACTATTCAGTTGAATGCTATTGATCTTTTGTAATCCATTATCTATTTAGTCAAATTTGGATTCTGTTCCTCGCTAAAGACCATGTCTGTGTTGTATTTGAAGTCCAGAGTAAACATGCTTGCATGTTCAACAGCTTCGGTTTTTAAACAACATGGATTTTTCCCTGCTCTGAAAGCTGACAAACATCTTGGTGTTCTTGTTCAAATTTATTTTTATATTGAAGAAACAAACTTCATTGTAAAGGTAGATACACTTAGGCAGATGTTGATGAGAAATGAAGGAATCAGAAAGGGAAGGGTTATTCAGCTTAAAAATAACTTGGATGTCTTTTTATTCTGTACATAACCTTGATTTCATGTAACTTCTTTCTTCTCTGGATACTGCTGCTGCTGTTTTTGTCGGTTTTGCTACAGGTTTGCGTACAGATTCAGTCTTTGATGCACAATATATGTGAAAGTAAGCCTTCCAAAAGTTGCAATAGTGTGTCCTTAGCGTCTCAAACTGGAACTTGGCCCTTATATTGGGTTGAAGGGGTGCCATTGTATTCTCTGATTTGTTGAGTGTTATTCTGATTTGGAGAAATACCACCTTAGTCAGAGGAAACATGTATCTGAAAAACTGTCATCTCCTCTATGTATATGCTGCATAATCTCAAACAGAGCCTTAAGCATATGACAACCATCAGTCTTTTAAAAATCCCATTTGTTAACCATCTTTGAAATTACTCTGTTTTTGTGGCAGTGGATGAGGACTCTAAAACTGGGTTGTATAGGTTCTGTCTTGGTTCTGCATAATTCCTTATTAAATGTGAATAAGGAAGCCAGGAATAAAAAGTGATGTAGACATTTAGGAACCTAAACTGTACCATTGAGCAGTTTTCTAATATAAATAAATAGTAGGCATTTGAGATGTTTTGTTAAACCTCTGTGTTTTGTCTTAGGCTAATGTTTTAATCTCTTTCAAGTGAAGGATTGTCTCTTTAGATAAACAGCAAAACCGCTTTAGAAATGAAGCCCTGATTTAGTTGACACCTATAAATTTATTACAAAATAAAAATACTTCAAACATCCTTCATTTAAATTGTTATTTGAAGATTTATATTATTGCATTGAATTGCTATGGTGGCACTTGCAATTTACATTCCTGCCTGGAAAGCTTAAAGAAAAAAAAAAAAGAATACCGAATATCGGAAAGTAATGATTTGTCAAGTTTTGAAATGTACTACAGAAATACCAACTTAGGCAAATATGTTTGGACGAACTCTGGCATGCTGCCTAGAGCGGAGGTTTCCAGACTTGTGCAAACCTTCCCTGTGCAGAGTGCGTGAGGATTGGGAGCTCTAGGCACCAGCCTCCTTGCCGGACAAAGAGAAAATTGACATCCCAGGAGCTAGTTTTACCTGTATGTTAACTTCATGGCGTGTTGCAGGGGTCCCAGAAGCCCAGAGATCTTGTATTTGGACTGGAGGTGTTGGCCCTGGCAGTCATTTACTGTTGAGCCACGTACATGGAAGTCTCAAGTTCATAAGCAAGTGAAGCAGCCTCACCTAATTCCTCAGTCCTTGGCCGTGACGTACTCCACAGCCTGAAGGATGGATGAGCTTTGGGGATCGTCCCGTCAGTGTCAGTTCCACTTCCATCATGAAGGAGCAGTGGCAACACAGTCAATAATCAGCAGCTGTTGAAGAGGGATTATATCTGGGTTTGGAAATGCTGATGTTGGTTCTGAAATGGCAAAAGGAAACATCTGTGCTTTGGTACCCATGAGCTGTAGACTGAGAGGCTGACCACTCAGAAGCATAACGAGAGGGTAAAAGGAAAGGTCAGGAATGTAGACAGTACAGGCAAGGAAATGTACAAGTTACTATTTAAACAATAGATTTTTAAAATGTATTATTATTAAAAGGAAAATGATTAAAAACTGGTCTCATACTTTCAAAGATAGTTTTACATAGCAATGGGCTCAACTAACTTGAAAGTGGGCTAAGCAAGTTTCAAAGAAAAGTGTTAGGAATCTTTTCTAGCACCTAACAGAAATAACACATTAAATGTTACTTGAAAACGCCTTGTTCAGCTAGTGCTCATAATACCATGCTGAGGGCATTTTTCAGGATGAGTCTGAGGTTAAGAAAAACACCTACTGAATAACTAGTGCCACTTACTTCAGCACTTGAGTTTTCCTCAGAGGTCTTCCATCCAATTACTGACCAGATCCAGTGATATTTAACTTATCAGATCTGACAAGAGCTGAACCCAAGGTAGAATGACTGCTTAAACATTTATTTGTGTCAATGACATGTTTAAAACTCTCTGCTCTGTCTAAATATTTAAAGGAAAATATAAAGAGGAAAATGTAATGTGACATAAGAGGAAATGAAAAACACCCTTACTTGTTGAGGACATTCACTACACACAATTGCTGTCTTCTGAATACCTGTTATTTTGGCAGAAATTGAGGGGAACACAGTCCTAAATATCATGTTTGTCTGTCTCTTTTTAACAAAAATGATTTTTACAATGGCAAGTGGATCTTTTGCTGTCAAAATCACAGAATACGACAACAGCCAAGATCTTTAGGAACCTCTGAGTCTGAAGTTTTTCATTGTAAAGCTAATATCTAAAAATGAAGAAATAATGAAGATAAATATATACTTAGTAAAAAGAAGTTGCAGTGTTGTCCAAATCAGAGAGCTTAAATGTGTTGACTGCTTGTTAAAGTGGACCATGTCTTAAAACCACGCTGCAATAAGCTTTCTCTCTGCAGAAGCAGAGTTTAAAACAAAATCTCCAAACCCCCTTTTACTGTCTAATTCAGAATAAAGCCAAATTTCAAAATTCTCTATAAAGCAGATCTGTATTTTCCGTGGGTAGATGATAGATTTTTCTGTAGTAAATATACACTTTTCATAGTAGATAGCCTTTGCTGTCAGTTTACGTGTGTTTAAACTAGTGTGAGCGTTTTCCAAAGTAATACAGAACGTGTGGGCTTTCAGTATATAAGGGATGCTGAAAATTTTCTTCATCAGTGAACTTCTCCTTGAAAGGAGCTTATTAAATTCAGAGATTTCTCTATGTGGATCATCAGTGATGTCTGGGGGGAATGAGGAGAACAATGGAACTCAGAGTGTGTGCATATATCATGCCCTTAGCAACACTTTCTCTGTTGGAACCTGACACTTATGTTTGCAAAAGCAAACCCACTCTAAATTAGTTTGCAGTTAATTGGCTGTGAAGGGAAATGCACCTTGCCAAAAAGGATTTGAAATATGAAGCAGTTTGGATTTGTGAGGAAGTTGATCACTGTACTTGAAGAATCACAGACTCTTTCATGGGCATCTGGGAAATAATGTGGTTCATAATCTCCAGTGCTTTCACAAATTCTGTTATTTGGCAAGACAGGCATCTACTTGTAACCGTCTACCTGAAGATCGATTTTAGAGGCGCAGTCTTTGCATGTTGGAGCTGTTCATTTTCAGTTGAGGAAAGAGATTTCATAAGGGTTAGTTCAGTAATGAATATGTGATGGAGAATAACAGGAGCTAACAGGCACAACAATAAGATCTTTTTTTTTCTATTTTTCCTCCTGCGACTCAAATGGAAGGAATGGTCATGTGTACAACAATGGTTAGTGTTTATGTATGTCCCTTCATGGCTCTGTGGTCTTTCCAAACATTAGTGGAGAAAGTCTCATAGTATGCCTGTGAAACAGGTGTGGTACAGATGGGCATAAAGAAAGTATAGGTTAACTCAGCCAAGGTAACACAACCAGTGACAGAGCTGGGATTTGCACCAAGCTCCTGAATCCTTTTTGCATGTCTAACTACAAAATTGTGCAATCTATGCTGAGATGCATGAAAGGAGGAGTTCCTTCTGTGACCAAGCCGTAATACAGTAGGAGCTCCATCTTCAGAAACCAGAGATGAGTCTGTGGAACTTTCAAGACTTAATTTCATTTTTAGTATTTCCATGTGATGGCTTTTAATAGATGTACTTGACTTTTCAAGATAATACACGTTTCACCAGATTGCACTGTGTAGTCGAGAATTATCATAACCTCTTCCTGATGTGCCCCTGCCAGAAAATAGAGGGGCTTCCCATTTTCCATGAAGGATCACCACAATTTTTCTACATAGATCTTTTGGACAAGTGAGAGTAGTGTTCAGCAACTTATTCTCTTCAGTCACCTATCAGCTGAGTAGGTGTATGTAGGTAAGAAAATTTCCATAACAGATCTTCAGTGAAATGAGAGTGATGAGTTTCTTCCCCTTTGAGAAAATAGAGGATGAATGCAAATCGTGATTAATTCTGCTGAATGGCTAAGGAGCTAGTTGTGTGGCTACAATTGTAAGAGATGGGCTACCATAGCTACTGATAATGCAGCAGGTATTATTTTCAGTCAGTACCTAATTGCCTTAGAGGAACTTATTAAACTGAAACCACTATTGTGTGAGGAACTATTCACGTAGAGTATCTCCAGAGTGATCACGATGATCCTGCTGTGGGCTACAATATAGATCAGTAAATGTGGAGAGTGGTTTTGCCAGGACGCTGACATTTTGAGAGCTCAATTGGCAAGGGACGGTCTGCACATTGTTCTGTGTTTTAGTAAGATGTTAATAGCAGAAATAATGGCTGATTCTCTTTTCAAATACCCACTCCAAAAATCACACTTGAATCAAGTGAAGTGTGACAAATATCCTTCACTTCCAGATTCTTTGAAAGCACCACCTAAAGCTCCTTCTTGAACATCTCTCAAAATTTCTCTGTAACTAACATTGTTTGGTAGCCCTTTATAATCACCACAGCTTGAGATATATGAAATAGTGTAATGAAAATAAGACCTATATTCCATCTCAGAGGATGTCCGGTTCTCATTAATGCTAATGGATGTTACGCATGTGCACTGACAATAACCTTACAGGTTTTATGGCCCAGTGATTTTCCATTTATGCAAGATGATTCTAGTTTTACAGTGCGGATACTATCTTAGCAGTTCATGTGAGAAACACGTAGGCTTGCAGCTGGATAAAACCCATCAGATTAAATAAAACTTTCTTCTCCTTGGCCAACAGAATGCTAAAAAATTGCATCACCAGAGCAGATTTTAGGAAGGAGAGCTCTGGAGATCCATCTTTCAGCAAAAGGTCCTCATCTGGGTCTGCTCTGAAAGGAAACCAGTTCTGTTCTTAGCATGTGTGCCTAACNGAGCTCTGGAGATCCATCTTTCAGCAAAAGAAAAAGAAAAAGCTGTTCTTAGTATGTGTGCCTAATTGGGGTTAGCTGATACTGATTAACTTGCCTATGAGGTGAAAGTGGGAAGTTTTTTGAGTGCCCTTTTCTTAGGGAGTCAGAAAACTTGACTATGCATTATGAGTGAATTCACTTTCACAGAATCATAGAATGCTTTGAGTTGGAAGGGACCTTTAAGACCACCTAGTTCCAACCCCTTGTCATGGGCAGGGACACCTCCCACCAGACCAGGTCGCTCAAAGCCCCATCCAGCCTGGCCTTGAATACCTCCAGGGATGGGGCATCCACAAGTTCCCTGGGCAACTTCTTCCAGCACCTCACCACCCTCACAGTGAATTTTTTTTTCCTAATATCTATTCTAAATCTGCCCTCTTCTAGTTTGAAGCCATTCCCCCTCATCCTGTCACTACATGCCCTTGTAAAAAGTCCCTCTCCAAATTTCTTTCAATACTTATTCTGATATAAATAAACTTTCAATAATTATTCTGCAAATTATCACTCATCTCCAGGTAAACATTTTTGCTCTGTGGGGTACTTCTTACAGCAGTTTGCTAGCAACTACAGTTCTTATTGTAAATTAGGTAGTATAACAAATTACTTAAAATCCAGGTGTGCAGGTATCAGTAGTGGATATTTTAATGTTATTTTGAGATAATTCTTCAAATAATTTATGCAGTGCTCTAGGTTGTAACATTGAATTTATCCCTATCTCAACTAATGTGTGCTGGAACACTTAAATAGGTTATGCTCATTGTCCTGTTAGCTCAAATCTAATTAAGAACTAAGAAGATGATACTACTTTCCCTTCAGCTGTTTTAGCAGGTACTAAGGGACTGAGTGCCGCAGAGGTGACTATTCAACACACTGGGAAGATAGTTTAGAGAAGTACTCTTTTAGGTTCCTACCTTTAGCTCCTCCAGCAGTGGTTACTGGAAATGACATCTTTGACCTAAAGTTCTTCATATATAACTCTTAATGGTTTATCACTTAATCTGGAATGGTATGGTACATCGTCAGAGAGGAGAATATAGGAATGATGAAAAATAAGCTTTACAGATAAAGACAAAAGAAGGCTATGCTGATCATCACACCAAATTTCTTGCTCCTTTGCATCTCAGTCATGTTTTTCACTAGAGAGGAGGAACTGTGACCATATATATGTTCTCATGCGAGAATTTGTGTTGCGAAGTTATGGCCTAAAAAAATATTTTACATTAAACCAGAGCAGATTGCTTACGGCAACTCCTGCATAATGAAGGAACACAATGAAAACTGCAGTTCATATTGCTCTTCAGGTCTGTTCTATTTTCATAGTTTTTTTTTTAAAAAGTAGAAAATTGCATAGTATAATTACAAGTTCATTTGCATTCATATTACAAGCTGTGAGCTCGTGCAGTCTTTTATATTTAAAAAATATTGTTAGCAAGTGTGACTTGCATCCATAAATTTCAGAAATGGGAATGAAGTTGACACTTACTCAATAAGTCCCTTCTCCTTAGTCAACAACCATCACCCCTCCTGTAAACTGCAGGACCTCAGGGAGGCCAGCAACATGCTACATGCAGCTTCATTTTATAGCGTAATGGGCAAGGGTGGAGAGCAGTTCATTTACTGCTTCCCCAACAAAAAAATATGCCCTTTGGGAACTGAGAATCACCAACATTTTACTGGACTTAATACTTACGGATGAGCATAGCCACATGTCCTCTAGAGGATGCTCTCTGTCATTTCCTAACGGAAAGATGACTTCTCTTACTTTAATTTTTCTTAAGTTCTTGGTCTTCCTGAGATGGCGAAATTCTCACCAATAGGAAATATAGCTGCATTTAAGTTTACTACTAGGATTTAATTTTTTTTAATCCATATCAGAATAAGTGGGTTCAATTGATAACTCCGCCTTTCATTTCTGTAATAAATGTAATTGAAGAAAACAGCTCTATAGTAGAAGTCTCCATTCCATCAACTACCTCTATAAATGTATGACTTTTGAAGTGCATTTTTGTTACGTCGTAAACGTTATTAGATGACTTTATCTTTTATGCTTAATACCTAATGTGCTATGGAACGAATAATTGAGGAAGATGAAGCTGAAAATATTTGAGAATGTTATGGGATCTCTGCACGCGCTTTCAGTCAATCTGTTTGCTCAGCCTTTCCCTCCGCTCTTGGATGGGCGATCCCTGCACATTGCCACATTGGTTCAGATCTCCTCCCTGTGCATTGGAGGTAAAATAACCTGTAGACATCTTTCTACCATGTGAGCGTCTTGGTGATCACTCCTCGACTGTCATTTCGAAGAGTGCGCATCAGCGGTTAGATATTTGTGTGCCCGGCATACCGTCTCGCTCGTAATTTCTGATCAGATGGGATGCTCTGTAATGGTTTGAGCCCTCTTCTCTTGTCAGCCAAAGGAGAGACGCTGCCACTCAGACCCAGGAGGTGAATCAGATCTGTCTGGAGACTGCAAAAAGCTTTTCTTTTTAGTCATTTACCTCAGTTAGCTAGAGCAGAGCTGCTTTTATGCCTTGATTGGAGATAATACTACTGAAATAGCAATAACCTGGCGAATGTACTTCTCCTCTGTATGTAAATCCTTTCAGGAAGTGCATGACAGCCTCTGTTTTCTATGGGTCTCCGTTTGTAAAGAAGCTGTTATCACAGAATAAGTTTAATGGGTCGTGAATTTTGTGTTGAAAGGAGAGTCTCTCCATGACTTCTGATCTGCCTGCAATAGACCTATTGGCTCGGCAGCAAGTGCATTAGGCTAAATACGCTTCCTCCATTGACTCTGGAGGTAACAGCCCTAAATGCCTCATTAAATTTTCATGGGTGACTGAGAGAANGTGGTGGTGGTGGGGGAGACCGCGTCCGCGGCGCCGTGTCCGGGTGTCACGCGTGGGCCGCCCTGACGGACCGCCCGACCGCCCTCCCTGCGCTCCTCCGTCCTTCCCCCCCCTCCCCGCTCCTCCCCGGCCACGGGGAAGCCCCTTTTACCGGCACCGCTGGATCGCCGCGGCTCCAGCACGGGGATGCGGCGCTGAGGCGAGCTCGGCGGCGGGGCCGCCAGCCGCTCCCCTCACACCGGGGTTGCCCCGGAGGCGAGTGACGGGTTGGGGGCGAGCGGGCCCCCCTTCTTCCCCTCACTCCCTGCCCAGCTGCACCAACGCCGCCGAGACCCCCAGCCCTGGCAGGGGGGGAGGAGGAGGAGGAGGAGGTGGAGACCGACCCCTCATCGGCAGCTTTCCTCCGCCACACGCCTCCCCTTTTCCCCTCCCTCCGGCCTCAGCGCCGCACTGGCGGGGGCCGGAGAGGGCAGGCGAGGCGGGAAGGCGGCTCTGCCAGCATGGACGAGCCATGTGTATCCTAAGGAATAACAGCAGCTGCTGCGCCCACGATGGGGAGCAGAGGAATGCGAGGAGGAGAGGGCTCGCTGGGGCAGGTGAGGGCGCCGGCTCCCTTCTCCCTTCGCCGGCCGGGAGGGGGTGTGTGTGTGTGTGTGGGAGGGGGGTGCCCGATCCCGGGGGGAGCGGGCGGCGGCGCCCCGGGGCGTTGCTGCCTCCTGTGAGGGGGGACCCCCTCTCCCCGCGGCGGGCAGGGGAGGGCAGCGGCTCTCCGGAGCAAGTTTGGGGTTTCCCCCCCGCCCCACGTCCTCCCTCCCCGACTCTCCCCCGTGACCCGGAGCGGGGGAAAGGGGTGAAATCTCCGGCGAGTCGCGGTAACTTGCCGGGTCGGAGGGGAGCGGGGTGGGCGGCTGTTCCTCTCCCGGACGAGTCGCGGGGCAGAGGCGGCTTCTCTCACCCCCACTCCCCCCGTCCCGGACACACCGTCCCCTGGTGGGGTGTCCCCTCAGAGGGACCCACCGCCGCGACCACCCCCCGGCTGTGAGAGCCGTGCCGGGTGAGAAGGGGGGGTCCCGGGGCTGCTGCCTCTCGCCAGCACCGATGGCACCTCCGGCAGCGGCTGTGCCCCGCTTCCCTCAGCGAGGCCGGGGCGGAGGGGGTGTGTGTGTGGAGGCGGCCCCCGTTGCCTGTCAGGGCCGTCCCCCGGTGAGAGAGCCCGGCGGCGGCTGGGCTGAGCCCTGGCTGCTTTCCCCGGGAAGGTGCGGCAGCGNAGCCGAGCCGGGGCCAGAGACCCTCCTCGGGGGCCACCAGCCCTCGCCTCTCACCTTCCAGCTGCGGGTGTTAAGTCAACAGTGGCTTTACTGGGTGCTGCGCGTTCGCGTACTTCTCTCTCTCCTTCCCCGCTTTGGGGCGGG